>JASANB010004761.1:0-91013 GCA_030248155.1 Sabatieria punctata
GAAAGAGCCAACGATCGATTGGAGTCCACATCAGAGTCATGGATCGGAGACTCAGGCGCAGCTTTTCCATCTGACCCCTGCGAACCATGCTCTGAACCTTGGTCAGCTGCTTTTCAGGGCTATCTTTTTCTGGTATCAAATGCTCAAGTGCTGCAACTCTTTGGGCCAACTGGTCAAAACTAGCCAACTTGCCCTGAGCCGTTTTGTTCAAGGCTTCCATCTTGGAATGATAACGCTTAGCGTCAGCCAACTGGTTGCGCAATAAGGTCTTGGATTCTTCTAGTTTGCTGATACGTGCGCGTAGCACCTGGAAGGCACCCTGTTTTTCTTGGTTGCTTTTGGTGAGATCGGCCAAGGTTTGCGACAAGGTTTGGAGCTCTTTCCGAAGGGCAATAACCTCTTTGTAGTTGGAGACTGGATTGGGCACTGTGTGAAGTGCGCTGAATGGGTGATCGGCTTCGGTTGGGTTTCACTGAGTTGCCCAGCGACCACCGACTGTCAGAAACCTGGATACCGGGATTACAGGTGGTGCAGAGGCCGGCGGCATGAAGACAGTACAGGCATACAGTACTGCGGCATGACCGACAGTAGGCGTTGGTCAAATCTGCCGATAGTCGTACGGCATTGTCCACTAGGCAATAGTGAACTATCTGCTCCTGATGGTTCTGCATGACTGTACACCGATATCGGGGACCGTGCATACAGCCTACAAACATAGACATACACTCTGGTTCAGCATCGGTTTCTGGTAAGATTCCGGAACTGACAACACTGACACCTAGATCTGCAGACTCATCGAAACAATTGAGGTGTTCAGTACTGTACACTTGTCCGGGTTGATTACCTTCACGCCTTGGCGGACGGACTCCTCAGCCATAATTTGTCGAACAGCTGTACGTAGAGAGCTGAAATCATAAGCAGCATTATTTGCGGGATAATGTTACGTTGACCGCGCCAATCAGGTTGGTAGTAAGGTCGTTGACTACCGCGATTCCAGTAACCGCGTCCACGACCGCGATACCAGGACGGTTGACTATAACTAGCATTTTGCATGTTAGATCTGGGAAAACCACCTGTACCACGTCTATTATACCACGGACGGGAATGTTGGCTATTGTAAGAACGGTTTGGGAAAGGTCTGCGACCACGTGTATTGCTAGCGGAATTTCTGTCTGTGGACTGTATCTGGCGCAAAGCAGCGTTCACCTCTCCTAACACACTATGGAGAGTAGGGTCGGACTTAACTGCGGCTGCGTTGCGTTAGGGTTTGCTGCCAAATTGACGTTGAGCAAGGGTTTTGAATGCCTGGATTAGAATTCGTCTGAGAAAGCTTGGCACGCCATTCATATTTCTTTGCCAACTGAATGGCTTCCTCCAAAGTTGCGGGGTCTTTGTCCTCAACCGAAAACTGTAGATATGGCAGCAAACCGCGAAGGAATATGTGTCTGCTTAAAGTTGCTCTAGCGTCCGCCGGAAAAGTGCTGTATGCATCGCGTAAAAGTTTAGTGATTGCACCTGCATACTGTTCAACAGATTCGCCCTGCGCTTGTGTGCGTTTCATGAGTTCTGCGGCTCGAAATTGCGCATTTGCAGGTGGACGAAACCGTTCGGTAAGTCGTTGCACTAGTGTGTTGTAATCCTGACGGTCAGCTTGCGGCAGCGAATCTAAATACTCGCGGGCTGGCGGCAAAATATAAACAGGGAGAGCGCGGCAGCGGCGCTCGTTATCCCAACCGCATGCGTCAGCAACACGATTAAAATGATTGCGTAACCAATCGTCGAAACCGTCACCGACTTTGTCCCCTTTAAACGACGGAATAAGCTGGGAGTCATGACTGCTTTGAAAACCTGGCACAGTCGCATTCTGCTGTTGCTGCTGCTGAAAATTTTGTTGCAATTGCTGCAATGTCTGTGCGACATTTTGCATCTGCTGTACGGCTTGATCCATTTGTGCTTTCTGCTCTCTCTGCTGACGGCGTAAAGCACGATCTGTTGCTTGTTGCTGTGGAGTCTGAGTTGCTCGTGCGTCGACAGGTTTGTCTGCGTTTGTGTCAGGTGGTGACTCGCTAACTGAGAAAAATCGTTCAGCTGACTCAGTCAAATCAGCTTTAATAACTGGGCGTGCGGAAGCGGCAAGTCTGCTGCGTACAGAATCTCCAAGTCGCTGGAAGGGTGATCGAGTGCTCTGCTGATTACTGGACGTCTGAGATGACGCCGGAGGGCTTCGCTTGACGGGCATGAAGAAAATTCATCATATGGCAGCTACTAATTTTTTTCCTCTATCCGGCTAGCCTTTGTCCACTTTCAAAATCGTAGTAGTTTTCGCCCTTAAATACAGCTGCTGCTTCAAAAGTTCAACTTTTAACCAGTCTATACTGAAAAGTGGAATAAGTGGCCGTCTTAAATTTGATTTCTGCTGCCTGGAACAATTACTTTTTGGCTTTTCTTTCCACTCTAGAAACAAAAATTTGGAGAGCGGTTGCGTAATCTGGGGAAGTTTAAGTATCTGGGGTCAAGTAGAAAAGTTTGTCTGCATCATGGCTGTATTTCTCGCCACTCTGCAAACCCAGTTAATGGTTTTCGGGCCAATGCGTCTCTTAAAAACATACCGCTTTCACTTTGCTTTTATGACACAGCGCTCTCCAGTCGTGCTGCACATGGCATCTGAAGTGTGCTTTTTAATTTTAATTTCATAACAAAAACAGCTTGCTTAATGTAATCGTCTGCATAGCTGTCCTCATGGTTGCCCGGTGCGCCAACGCGGAAGGCAAACATCTGGCGACCATTGTTGCTTTTGTGAGTCTCCAGATAGGCCGTGTAATCGGTATCTCGCTCCCATTTTTCACACGGCCAAAAATGATCTGAAAACTGTTCTCTTTAAGACAGTCTGGCACTTAACGCCGTTTATGCTACCGGTACCTAAGGTAGTGGTATAGCTCTACCATATATGGTACCCCCACATTCGGCCACTGTGGTGGTACCATAAATGGTACCCCTACCTTCGCATTATGGTTGGATGATATCGGATTTTTGGGATGCATATGATATTGCATATGAATATATGCATGCAATCTCTAGTGCATATTGATATTGCATATATCATATGCATGCAAAAATGAGATATGTACATATTTTTTGCATATTTGCATATTTATCAAGGCGGCCTAAAATCGATAATTGGACGTTTTCCAAACATTTTCGAGTTTGGTTGGAATGTCCACGCAATCTTTAGCATTTCTTAGGCATACCCAGGGGGAGGCAACTGGGCCAAATCTTGAAATATGTATGATGCGGGCCACTTCCCGCTAACCGCATTCAAACGGTTGCCATTCACGCAATTCTTATGCTATCGACATGCGGTTTCTGGCGTTGTGTAGCTAAGGCAATAATAGGCTTTCGAACAATGTGAACAAGTGCCCCATAGCACAAAAATTGGCGCGAAATTTGAATGTTTTTGGCGACCGACCATGACTTGGAGTTTTGCTAATTAGAAAAAAGCTTATAACTATTGGCCATAAGGAGCTAAGAAGTCGGCCAGCATACCAACAGAAAGAACTCGTCGAGTAGATTAGCAATGATATCCGCAAAATTTAAATTGGTCAATTCTACCCTAAAAAATAACGCGACAAACATGACCTTCATTTTTGCCCATATATGTTCACACCTGCCGCACTGCCTGAGGGCACAGGGAATGAACTACTGGTCTACATAGATCGGTATGTATACCAATCGATGCGTCTTGATCTGTTGAGTTCGAAAATTGCACACACTGCTCTATCTATTTGAAGCCGTACAAGTATGTTAAGCCTGAAATGCCATAGGCATGCTTGTTACCCTTCAAGACTCTCATGTTTGTAGCCATTTCTGGGCACTTTAGCAGTAAAAAATCAACATTCTGAGCAAACATTCTGATGCAGAATCTAGCGGCCAAACTAGCCCTCTTTGAAATTGGTACTTTTTTTACGAGTACTTTATGGATTTTTCTGCGCCAAATGGAAAAAACAACGATTTGAATTTAACGTTCTTCAGAACATAAGTATACTGCAAGAAAAGTCAGCGACACCTTTGACAAAAAATATGCAAACTAAAAATATGCAAAATTTTGATATCAGAGTCAATTTGCATATGACTATTGCCTATTGGAATTTTGCATGCATATGATATTGCATATGCATATATGCATGCCAAAAACCATGCATATATGCATTGTTTGATATTGCATATTGCATATATGCGTCCAACCGTACTTCGCATTGGTACCGGCGCCGGTACCATATGTGGTACCACTCTGCATACATGGGCCGAGGGGTGTGGGGTATGTGGGCCAAATGGATGGAGAACGGAGCAAGTACAAAACGTTTGAGTAAAGCTAAAAATAGTTCTTAAATAAATCTATACTGTTTTTTTACGAAAAACTGCAATAGACTGTGGATTTTTGCATATTCAAAGGTAATACTTACACCATTTTCCTCTGATTTGTAAACCAAGTTTGGCAGTACAATTATATGCAGGGATCGCCTCTCCTTTCATGTCAGTATATCTGCAGCACCACAAATCAGTTAGATGAGGACCTTCGGTAAGCGTAGAACCATCCAGATACTTGGTCAGATACTTGCAGTGATCTGAAATGAGAAGCAAAGCTAATCTACACTTCTTTCAAATACGCATTTAAGATGCATTCTAGCGTAAAACTGACAGAAATTAACAGTTCTAGCAGTTTGCAAAGGCCTGACTCAGAGAACATGCTTGCAATGGATGGAACGTGTATGGTCTTCTCACAGACTTCAAATCTGTGGTTTGCTACATTTTTAATCCAGTCAGAAAGAATACAATCGGGGGAAGGTGTATATTTTTGAGCGGATTACAAAAATAACCTTATCCCTTTGCAGCATACCTATTTGGCGGAACGCGTAGACCTATTTCCTCAGAGAATTTCATTTTGTAGTCTTAGTTTGTAGTTAAAAATTGTGGCGAAAATAAATTGTAGTCCGATTCCGACCCGATTTGCGGGGGGCCTTACGGCCTGCGATCAGACTCGAGGTCCATTCCGCTACCCCCGTGAGTAGTAAGGGGCGGTATGCTGGGGGCTGCAGTGACGTCACCTCTCCCAGCCGTATGGAGATAAGCCGCGCCGGCATTAGACTCCGCCCCATTAGGACTCCGCCCCGCTCGGGAGTTTCAAACAGCAAAAACCGTCGGTTGAACTTTAGCACACGGGCCCAACGGTCTTACCAAATTTCCCAGCCTTCGGTGGATATGTTGTGAAAACTCAAACTCTGCAGCCTTTTTGCTCCTACGTAGCGTTGTTAAACAACTTGCTACTGCTTTTTGCTTCATACGTACGTTGTTAAACAACTTGCTACTGCTTTTTGCTTCATACGTACGTTGTTAAACAACTTGCTACTCCTTTTTGCTTCATACGTACGTTGTTAAACAACTCATTTTTGCTCAGTATGTAGGAGCTCATACGTCAACTTGCTACTGTTTTTTGCTCATCGCTAAACCGTACCAGCCAGCGGATATGTTATGAAAACGGCAATGTTGTTTAGTGCCACCTTACCCAAGCGTGCTTTTTTGCTTCTAGAGATAAGCGCGGACCGACTAAATACCATGTCTGACACCAGTGTGTATTGCGTTTTTATTAACACTTTTTAGTCAGGGTTCAGTCACTCAAACTCTGCCCTCTATCGACGTGTGGTGCATTGGTAACCTACGTAGTACTAATAGCTCCAGATAGCTCTGTGCCAGCCCAAGCCGTTTGAGTCACCTCGCACTTTGCCTGCCGCATTCTGCCCCTGGCATTCTGTGTAGTGCCAACGTACGTAGTAAACTACTGGCTAGCTAGTTTTTCGGTCCACATCAGTATGCTTGACCGCTTGAGTCAGATAACACTTTCTCTGCTTGTCTGCTCTGCCCGTTTAGCTCGGTGTGCGTTTGTGCGCTAACTGCTTCTTATAGACTGTCTCAAGGATTGTGGCTCTAATTTACCTTCTTACTGCTCGGGAGCGTTGGCTGCGGATTCGCAAAATAAGTTTCCAAATTTCTCTTTTCTATTTTCTTCCCAACTTTATTTCTATTTTTCAAATTTCAGTTTTATGTCTAAATTGTTTTTTCTCCATTCCAAATTTTGTTTTCTAAAAATTTATTTATGTTTTCCCATTTTCCGAATTTGTTCTGTCTTTTCAGAAATTATCTCGCGCTCCACTTGGCTGCGATTGGGCAAGGCTGACAACACATAACCCAACAGCCCAGAGCTACCAGAAGGATTTATTTTTTAATCAGAGTGAGCCTATTATCCGACTAGTGCTTTGGTTCATTGGCTTTTGGTAAGTATCAGTTTTATCGCTTTGCTCAGGTAAGGAGCTAATTTATTATGTCTTTGTTCTGTTTTTGCACAAAAATAATTGCTTTCAGCTAGTTAGTTTGTTTCCATAATTCGGTTTCCACAAATTCTGTGAGTTATTATGTCTTTGTTCTGTTTTTGCACAAAAATTGTTTTCAGCTAGTAAGTTTGTTTCCATAATTCAGTTTCCACAAATTCTGCGAGTTATTATGTCTTTGTTCTGTTTTTGCACACAAATAATTGCTTTCAGCTAGTTAGTTTGTTTTGTTTCCATAATTCGGTTTCCACAAATTCTGTGAGTTATTATGTCTTTGTTCTGTTTTTGCACAAAAATAATTGCTTTCAGCTAGTTTCGGTAAGTTTGTTTCCATACTTCAGTTTCCACAAATTCTGCGAGTTATTATGTCTTTGTTCTGTTTTTGCACAAAAATAATTGCTTTCAGCTAGTAAGTTTGTTTCCATACTTCAGTTTCCACAAATTCTGTGAGTTATTATGTCTTTGTTCTGTTTTTGCACAAAAATAATTGCTTTCAGCTAGTTTCGGTAAGTTTGTTTCCATACTTCAGTTTCCACAAATTCTGCGAGTTATTATGTCTTTGTTCTGTTTTTGCACAAAAATAATTGCTTTCAGCTAGTAAGTTTGTTTCCATACTTCAGTTTCCACAAATTCTGCGAGTTATTATGTCTTTGTTCTGTTTTTGCACAAAAATTGTTTTCAGCTAGTAAGTTTGTTTCCAAAATTCAGTTTCCACAAATTCTGCCAGTTTAGTTTACTCTGTCATTTTGGCTTATCTTATTACGTTTCAAAACATTTACCAAATTTCCCAATTTCTTTTCACTATAAAAGCAGTAGTTTCTTAAAAATTTGTCATTGTATCTATTTGTTCCGGTCGAGAATGGCGGCGCAAGATTTGTCTGTCGATCTAAGAATCAGTGACGAGAAAATTGACCTGGCAGAGTTGCTATTTACAAATGACAAAGAGGAGAAAATAGATTTGGCTGAGCTACTATTTGAAAATGAGCCGACCAAGGAGAAAGCGCCAGAGCAAGACCCGACCCAACAGGAAAAAATCGACGATGATGAACTAAAGGAGTCAGAGGAAGATGCCGATGATAGCAAGTCAGATAACCGGAAAGTCAAAAAGAAGCCGATGTGTCGCAAGAAGAAACGAGTGGTTCCAGTACCTCGCAAAAATGAACACTGTTGTGTGATAAAGATTTTTCTGTAGAAGCGGTGTTCCGTATACACGATAAAATCAATAGTTTATTCAGTGGCATGCAGGCCGTATCATTTTTTGAACAAGCACTGGGCGTATACGTCTCGCATCTTTGTGTTAACCTCCACACAACTGTCACACAGCGGGAATTGCACGATCAGTTTTCCGTTCAACTTCAGCATCGGCATATTTCTGGAAAGTCTGAAACAAGGTTCGCACATGTAGGCCGAGTAGGAAAGTAGAGGTTGTACCACCTTCAGCGTTTCCAGCGAGGTCGGTCCGGACAGTGTCGGTTTCGGTAGAGGTATCGCCTTGGCTAGTCTCTGAGGTTCATCCTCGCTTTTTTGTAATTTTGCCGGAGGCGGCTGATCCCATCGGGTTTTTCTCAGAGTCTGAGGGGTCGGAGGGCATGGCTTAGTCATTTCA
The DNA here is from genome assembly GCA_030248155.1 of Sabatieria punctata. Taxonomy (NCBI): domain Eukaryota; kingdom Metazoa; phylum Nematoda; class Chromadorea; order Araeolaimida; family Comesomatidae; genus Sabatieria; species Sabatieria punctata. Next base: position 7,987 of record JASANB010004761.1, read on the forward strand.
CCATCGACATGCTGTGGAGGTGTGGCCAGCAGAGCCTTTCGTTCAGCGATTCGCTTTTTCACGAGTTCCAAGTCCAGAGGTGGCACAGGTTTCCATCGGCGTCTGTGTAGAATACCTCGCAAATGGTTGACCAGGTTGCCGCGAGAGTTGAAGGTTCGGTCACACAATTTGCAGTAGCAGTTTTTGTAGTCCTCCATCGTCATTGAATCGCGATCCAAGAGCTGCTGCAGAGACAAACGAGCCGGCATCTCACACCAGTACACAACAAACAATGAACAGAAGCTGAAAAATTCGGCTAAAAGTAACTTTCAGTAGTTTGTCCGAGGACAAACTCGGATGACGTCATCAACTTTGTCTGCAGACGTAGCAATGACGTCATCAATCTTAAGACAAACTTGGTCTACAGACAAACTCGCTATAAAGGGGCTAAAATTTGAGGTTAGTCATTCTTGCTGTTTTGCTTGCTGCTGAAATGTCTCTTCTGGAGAATTCTCTCTCTCACTCTCTTGATGATAGTGAAATCTGGAGCCTCGGAAGTCAACCTGATGTTGTGGACTCGCTCAATCTGGCCGAAGTAAGCTATTTTGTTTGTTGTTGTGGTTCTTATTTGATTTTGGGTCAAAACAACACTCGGAATCACTAATTGTTTGTTAATTTATCTAACTAAATTCATTCATTTCAGTCTGAGAATGATGACGAAATTTGGACTCTTGCTAGTCAACACGGAGGTCGAGTAGAGGCTGCCCCGGAAATCGATGTGGACGCGCACATTGAGATCGGTACCTCTCATCAAGTTGCTGTCAAACGTCTCAAGACGACCGGAACGCAGTTTGAACTGACCTTCAAGGACTTGGACGCAGTCGGAGATCTTCTGGAACTCATACGGCAGGCTTTTCAAGTAAGTACTTTTTTTATTCTGGTACAGTGTACAACATACATACTGCCCTGCCCGCCCGCATGAATAGTGCTATAGTGTGTTCAATACCGTACAAGAGAAATTTCTTTCAACCTAACTGTTAAAGTGTTATGTGATCAAATCTTTCAAAAAGTGTCCAAAATTAATAATGTTCTGACAGGGCCATAAATAATTGAATTCTCACAGGCCAATCTATGTACGTACTCGCCCACCGGCAGCGCAATTGCTGTGTGCACAGGAGAAATTGTATGACCTTTCTATAGTGTTTGCATTCAGATTTAAAAGTCTTTCAAACTAAATCGGGCAAACTGTTTTCGAGCTAAATTTAGTGTTCAAATGTTTGTTTTTTCAAACTAAATTGTTTTTGTGAGGTGTTTGAAACTAAAACTCTTTCAAACAAAAGTCTTTCGTGTTCAAATCTTTCAAAGTCTTTCAAACTAAATAGGGCAAACTGTTTTCAAACTAAATTTGGTGTTCAAATGTTTGTTTTTCCACACTAAATTATTTTGTGAGGTATTTGGAACTAAAACTCTTTCAAACAAAAGTCTTTCAAAGTCTTTCAAGCTAAATTGTTTTAAAACTAAATTGGGTATTAGCAAATTTGAGAGTGCCCCACAAATTTTCTCCATGTACATAGTGCAATACAGTCGAGTAGTAGTAGTAGTGTGTGTGTGTGTGTGTGTGTGTGTGTGTGTGTGTGTGTGTGTGTGTGTGTGTGTGTGTGTGTGTGTGTGTGTGTGTGTGTGTGTGTGTGTGTGTGTGTGTGTGTGTGTGTGTGTGTGTGTGTGTGTGTGTGTGTGTGTGTGTGTGTGTGTGTGTGTGTGTGTGTGTGTGTGTGTGTGTGTGTGTGTGTGTGTGTGTGTGTGTGTGTGTGTGTGTGTGTGTGTGTGTGTGTGTGTGTGTGTGTGTGTGTGTGTGTGCGCGCGCGCGCGCGTGCGCTGTAGGGTGGTATGTACGTTAGTAATAAATCAGGGCTTGCTACCTTATGGTGTGCAGTATACAAAAACGTACTTTCAGAAGCTGCTGGATCGCGCCTTTGCTGATGGAGAGCCGACCGATCGAGTTGGACTACAAATAAATCACCCCGGTCTAGAACAGCCTATTCTTATCCCCTTCCGCCGCCAGAAAGATGTGTCTGTCGACAAAATCCTCAACACTATACAGAAAGTGCTACAATCCCGACAAACCTTCTCCCTGGACTCTCAAATCTCTGTTCTCTTCACAAGAATCGCAACCCCCGCCGGCAGTGGAATTCACGCCTTCAGAGGCAACTTCGACGAATGGTTCGCTGAGAGAACGACTGGACACGGCAGCTGCTTCTATCAAGTGAAGAATAAAGACGACCTATGCTTGGCCCGAGCTATCGTGATTGGAATCGCCCGATTGGAAAAAGACGACTCTGCTGAGAAGAAGAGGGAATGGAATAGAATTCGAAGAGGGGATGGTCACTACAGAGACTATCTACAGAGAAATCGGGCCAGAGCGCTGATGGAACAAGCCGGTCTGACTGATCACCACGGCCCCTGTGATATCGAACAGCTACAAGCGCTACAAAGAGTGGTCCCCGAGTACAAGATCAAGTGTTGGTCGAAAGAAACCTACTGCGCCAAGGTCTTCGAAGGCAACGTGGACTCTGACAAAATTGTGCACCTGTTTCACTACAAGAATCACTTCTGCGTCATCACTAAGATGCCCTCCTTTTTCGACTACTCCTACTGGTGCGAACCCTGCAAGAAAGCCTATGATCACAAGGAACGTCACAAATGTGAAGCCATCTGCCGAGCCTGCCTCAGCCGACAGCCCTGCCCCTTTGAAAACTGGACCAAGTGTCAAGACTGCAACCGCCTCTTCGTAAGTCAGGACTGTTTTGAAAATCACAAGCGAGAAGTGCAAGAGAATGGCAACAAGAGAGTAAAAGTGAAGAAGACCTGCGAGATCCTGAAGAAATGCCCTACCTGCGGTCGAACTGTGGACACTAACAAGAACAAGACTCACGTCTGCGGCATGTCCGAGTGCCTTGTCTGTCAGAAAATGGTGGACCCTATCAACCATCAGTGCTACATGCAGACGATAGAAGAGAAAGAAGAAGAAAAGATGGCCCCCTGCTTTATCTACTTTGACTTTGAGACGACGCAAGACACTACGGTTGGAGAAAACGCCTATGGACACGTCCTGCAACACCAGGTCAACTGCTGCATTTCCCTAAAAGTCTGCGACTTCTGCAAGAATTCCCCTGAAGCTCCCTGTACTCGATGTGGTGTGGACAAATTTAAAGTGTTCCTGGGCCCTGACTCTAGAGACGCCTTCTGCAAGTACCTGTTCAGCAAAGAAAACGTGGGCTGTACTGCTGTGGCACACAACGCAAGAGGATTCGATAGCCAATTCTTACTGGATTACCTACATGAACAGTCTGTGAAACCCGAATTGATCACGAGAGGACTGGAGATTCTGAAACTGGAAGCTGTGCGGATACGAGTAATCGATAGCCTCAACTTCCTCCCTATGCCCCTCAGCGCAATCCCTAAAGCCTTTGGACTGACTACCTGCAAAGGTCACTTCCCTCACTTCTTCAACAAAGCTGAAAATTGGAACTACGAAGGCCCCCTCCCCGACGCCTACTTCTATGGAGCTGGCAACCTGAAACCTAAGGACAGAGATGCTTTCTACAGTTGGTACAACAAAGAAAAGAAAGAAATGGAAGAAGAAGGAAGACTGTTCAACCTGAAAAGAGAACTGGTCAAGTACTGCAAAGCGGATGTTCTGGTTCTGGCGCAAGGCTGCATGAAATTTAGAGACGATTTCCTGAAAACTACCTTTATCGACCCCCTGGCTCAAGCCGTCACAATTGCCTCTGCCTGCAATCTGGTCTTCAGAAGAAACTTCCTGAAAGCTGACACTATTGGAATTGTACCCGACAAAGGCTACCGGAAAGAAGAGAGACAGAGTGTGAAGGCGATCAAGTATCTGAAGTGGTACGCTGAAGAAAACGACTTGGCTGAAAAAGACTGCTTTATTCAACACGCTCACAATCAAGGAGAGCTCCGAATCGGCCCCTACAAAGTGGACGGTTTGCTGCGCTCTGTACACGGAGAAAACCTGAAGAAAATCTACTCCTATCACGGCTGCGTCTATCACGGCTGCAAGAGCTGTTTCAAGGACCGGCGAAGGACTCTATTTACTGGATTGACTGCACAAGAAGCCTATGAGCGAACTGTGGAACGAAGACTGTACCTGGAGAGAGAAGGGTATGAAGTGGAAGAAGTCTGGGACTGTGCGAAGTGGACTCTATGCTGAAACGAAACCCCGAGATGAAGGCGTTCTTTAACTCTGTCAACATCCCTGAACCTATGGACCCCCGAGAAGCCTTCTATGGTGGACGGACGAATGCTGCTAAGCTGTATCACAAAGCGAAAGACGGCGAAAAGATGCACTACATAGACGTCTGCAGGTATAATAATTTATTGATTTTTTTGTACTTAACCTAGTCTGTTTCAGCCTCTATCCTTGGGTGTGCAAGAATGGTGAATTTCCTATCGGTCACCCCTCTGTGCTGACTGATGACTTCCGGCCTGTGACAGCTACCTCTCAACCCTACAAAGGACTGATCAAATGCCGAGTTCTCCCTCCCCGACGACTACTGCATCCTGTTCTCCCCCTCCGCTCCGGCGGCAAACTCTGCTTCCCCCTCTGCAAACTCTGCGCCGACCTGCGCCAATCTGAACGCTGTCTACACGCTGATGAGGAACGCTCTTTCTGGGGTGCCTGGTGCACTATCGAACTTTACAAGGCTTTGGAATTGGGCTACGTAGTGCTGGAAATCTCTGAGGTTTGTTTGTTTCTTTCTTAGACAGCAGTACATTTCTTTATTACAGGTCTGGCACTACGAACAATGGTCGAAATACGACGGTGTTGACGTTGATACTGGACTCTTTACCGACTATATCAACACCTTCCTGAAGATTAAACAAGAGGCGTCGGGATGGCCCGATTGGGTGAAGACGGACGCTGATCGAGAACGCTATGTTGAGGACTATGAGAGGACTGAAGGGATTCTGCTGGACCCTGCCAAAATCGAGAAAAACGGCGCTCTCCGGCAGTTGGCTAAGCTGTGCCTGAATAGGTAACATTTTTCGTTTCATTTGCTATTTACTTAAACAGTTTTGTTTCAGTTTCTGGGGAAAATTTGGCCAGCGAAATAATCTTGGAAAAATGGAATACTTTACTGATCCGGCCAGCTACTTTGACACGGTGTGCGACCCTACGAACGAGGTGTCGGTGGTGCGAACGATTAGCGAGACGATGGTGGCTGTGAACTATAAGAAGGCGGAGGAATTCGTGGAGGCGTTGCCGCACACGAACAGTGTGATCGCTGCTTACACTACGGCGCAGGCGCGCTTGAAACTCTACTCCCACATCGAACCTCTGCAGGAACGGGTTCTCTACTTTGATACTGGTAATTTACTTTTTTCTTTCCTACTGGTGTCTAATTTTTCTAATTTCAGACTCTATTATTTATCTGACGAGACCCCGGGACGTTTATCACCCGCCGACCGGTGATTTCTTGGGAGATATGACGGACGAGTTGAGTTGCTACGGCGCTGGAAGCTACATTACTGAATTTGTCTCTGGTAAGTCATTTTCACTTTTTTCACCGTTTGAGTAGTACATAGTGTATGTTTCAGGAGGCCCTAAACAATACGGACTACACATTTGGTCAACAAAAGAGAAAAAATTCATCGATATTGTCAAGATAAGAGGCTTCTCCTTGAACGCTACAACTGCAAACCGGCTCAACTTCAAAACACTAAAGAAACAGGTTCTTCTCTTCATCCGGTCGGGCTGTAAGGAGACAGTGGATGTGGTGATACAAAGGATCGAAAGAACGCAGGGGCGAAAAATTGTGACTAAGACGACGAAAAAGACTTATTCTATGGTTTATGATAAAAGGGTCGTTTTGCCTAACGGCGAAACGTTGCCCTTCGGATACTGAGCTTAAAGAGGAGCGATTATGATTTCTGGCCTCTAGCTCGATAGCCGATTTATTGACTTTTGCTGAAAGGGAACGTTTTTGCCTAACGGCGAAACGTTTCTCTTTGGTTACTAAACTCAAGAGAGGAGTGTGTGATTTCTGACCTCTAGTTTGGTACCCGATTTACTGTTTCTGGACTTTTTTCCTGGATTTGGACTCTTTCTGAACTGACTGTATTATACAAAGTACAAGTTATACAGAGTTTATACTGTTTTTTATTTATACCGAGCTGTCAGTTGTACTGTTTTACTGTGCTGGAAGATTTGTGTCATAAATGAATACCAAGAAAATCGCATCTGTTTGCAATACCGATCAGAAAATACTCTCTTAAAACAATCTGTAATATTTTGCATTACAGATAAACTGTGATGGTTGATAAGACAGTTTTGATCAGTTTCTTATCGAAGTTGTTCGTATATTTCTGTTTTATTTCACAGATAATTTCGTGAATCTGTAATACCAGAACCAATTACAGATATTCTGTGGCAGGGTGTTACAGAAAATCTGTAAGAAATAATTACAGAATTACGTGATGCTTTACATTGCAGATTTTCAGCTATTTACAACAGTTCTAACTTCTGTTCTTAACTCAAGTTGAAATGGATGTAACTCTACAGTACGCTATTTATTGATGTTATAGCGAAGCAAATCTTATTATTGCGCCGGCGTTTAGGCAGTTTTCGCTACTTTTGTTGCAAACGAATTACTTTCTTCTGCATTTTCTCAGCATGTTTACGTGTTTCAAGTGTAGCTGCGAGCTGTCGAGCTTAAAAAAACTAAGTCAACACGTTATTCGCCACAACGCTGCTGGAGAACTGCATGGCGTGTATAAATGTGGCCAGCAAAGATGTCTGGAGTCGTTCAAATGGCACCAAACGTGGTTCCGACACATCAAGAGAAAGCACGTGATGTATGACCAGCCAGAGTTGCAGGTGAACTTGATGGATTGCGATCGATTTTGCGAACCTCTGGCAAACAGTCAGCCTACGCCAGATAGCCCTAGCCGTTCTTGCTCTCAGCCACCTGCACCAGATACAGAGCCTTTGGCTAATCAGATTGCCGCTGCTTTAGTTGCCGATTTAAGGACTCGCAGCAGTGTACCTGGAAGTGCCGTGCTAGCCACGGTTAATGGATGTAACGATATTGTTGAAGCTGTGGTTGACTCTCTCAAAGAGAAAACTGTGCATCTTTTGCAAAGCACTGTCGGTGACTGTTCAGAGTTTGGACATTTACTTGCTGAATTTGATCATGCTCGCCGTCCTCTGTCGTTTCTGGATTCTCTGTACAAACAAAAGAGATATTTTGAATCTCTTCCCTATTACGTAAAACCAAAGGAGATTCCGTTTGGAGACCATCGCGTGGAAATTAGACACAGTGCTGGACAGCCCCGTCACAAGTGCGTGGAATTCACCTGGCAATACGTTTCTATCCTGGAGACTCTGAAAGTGTGGCTGTCAGTACCAACTTTCTTTGAGCTTTTTCTTACAGCTAAAGATCGGAAGGAGAATTTATTTAAAGATTTCACCGACGGCCACTTCTACAAACGGCATCCTCTGTTTTCAGACAGTTCGCGGTTGTCAGTGGCAATTGAGCTCTACTACGATGACATTGAAATCGTTAACCCCCTTGGCTCTAAGGCTGGAGTGCACAAAACAGCCGTTTTCTACTGCACTTGGAAGAACATTCCAACCTTTTACACAAGTGCTATGGCCGACACACACTTAGTAGCTCTTGCAAACAGTGAGGACTTGGCCGTTTTTGGAATGGACCACATTCTCCGAAAAATCGTTGAAGAAGTCCACATATTGGAGAAGGAAGGCATTGAAATTATCTGGGACCAGCGACCGTACCGTGTTTTTGGGTCATTGGGTTTAGTCAGTGGCGATCTCCTTGCGATTCACTCACTTTTTGGGTTTGCGACAAGTTTTTGTGCGAAGTAAGAAGCCTGGTTCTAATTTTTTAGCACATTTACAAATGTATGTGTGTCAAATGCAAAATGTTTCAGTTATTTCTGCCACCATTGCTTAGCACACAGGAACGACATTCAGGCTAAGTTCAAGGAGAGCGAGTTCGAGTTGCGAAACTGTGCTAACTATTCGGAACATTTGCGGTTGGTCCAGGAAATTGGCTCAAGTGCAGCGCTGTCTCAGACAGGAGTGAAAGCCCCGTGTGAACTAAACCGGCTTCATTATTACCATATATTGGACAACAAAGTCGGAGACCTAATGCATGACTTCCTAGAAGGTAAGGCGCCAAGTTGTTGCCCTTTTCCTATTAGCATTGAATACTAGTAGCGACTCCTGCGGATGCAATAAAAGACCTTTATTCCTGCCACAAAATGTCTTAGTTAAGCAATTCCAGGTATTGGGCCTTTTGAAACAAAGCTTGTCCTTGGCCATCTAATAAAGGCGGATGTAATCAGTGGCCAGCAAATCAACGATCGATTGCGAAATTTCCCTTACGGTCGTACGGATTCCAAGAACCATGTAACTACTGGAATAAAAGATTTCTCTCTACAGTTGTCAGGTAAATACTAAATGTTGTATTGATTCATAATTCAATGTACACACCAAGTTTTAGACGTTCATTCGCTGAAATTAAAGGCCATGCAATTTTGGGCATTGTTTCGGTTGTTACCCTTGATGATTGGCGATCTCATTCCAAGGGGAAATGAGTTTTGGCTGTTCTTTTTACAACTCAGAGAGATAGCTGATCTGTTATTTGCTCAGAGGTGGACGAAAGGAAATGTTGTCTGCTACAGAGAACTTTATGCCAGTCATTTGCGTGAGTTCAAGCGATTATTTCCCGACTACAGTCTCATTCCAAAACACCACTATTTGTTGCATTACGGCGGATTCGTCACTGAAACTGGGCCACCCTATAAAACAATGGTAGCAACAAAAGAAATGAAGATGAACTATTTTAAGCGAATTGCACATGGTATGTGCAACTTCCAAAACACTTCTAAAAGTCTTGCAATTCGACACCAACTGTTTGCCTGTTACAACTTGAAATCGGGACGTGCTTTTAAAGAAGAACCACTTCTGACATCCACTTTCATGGTGTCCGTAGAAGACTTGCCAGGCTCCACTAGGCTAGTACAGCTGCTGCCTCAGCTAACCGGCTGCGAAATTTGCATTGGAAAACGTGTTTCCGTGCGCGGCCAGGAGTATTCTGAAGGAAACGTGATAGTGCTGCCAGAGCGCTTGGACGAGTTTGGGTACCCTCACTTTGGTAGAATTTACGGCTGCTTTTTGGAGCCAGCCAACTCCGTCTACTTCATTATAAGACGACTCAAAACGCTGCAATTCGACCAGCATTTTTATGCGTACGAGTGCTCCTTATTGCCGGACTACTGCATTACCAGACAGTCAGAACTTCTCGACTACCATCCACTCGATTATTACAAGATTCCCAATCAGTCCGGTCTTTTCGTTAGCCTACGTTACTCCGTCTTTTGAATAAGCGACCACCTGCTTAAGGAAAAACCTGCATTCCAATGCTGCTTGCCAACGATTTTCGGCGCCACCCATGGCCATGCCTACCTTTGTGACTCATTCTGACTGCCTAATTTAGCTGGCAATCTGTTATATTTGAAGCAAGCTTAAACTAAATGCGCGCGCGTCTTTCTTTGCTCTCCCACCCTTGGTCATCCACTTGCCCTGCCTCATCCGCCAGAAAGAAAGCCGTTCTACAAAAAAAGCTATGGAAGGGAAGCGCATTTTGGTTTACCACCTGTTTGATAATTTTGACATTGAACTTGGTGTACTTGCCAGAGTTTCTGGACCCGACTACAGGAAATCCGCGCTAGTTAGAATTGCTCTTCTGGCTTTAAGGGAAGTTCGGGTGGATTTTCACGAATTCAGCCACGAAACCGCCCGAATTCAGTACAACATTGAGGACCTTGGCCGGCTTGACTTGGGACTTCAAGAATTGTTGCCAGAAGTGGTTAAACACGTTTATGTGACCTTTGATCGAAGAGTAAGTGTTTTTGAGAGAGCATTATAGTATTTCTTTACTTTTAGGTTTCCAAGATATTTCCAAATTTAGAATTCATTTCTTCCTAAAAGATGCACCGTAATTAGTGAAAAAGTTTGAAACAGCATTTTAAATTAGTTTTGTATTATTTTAGACAAGCTCTGTGGATAGCAGCAACAGCAAGTCAGAACTACTCTCTGTCACCGATCAGTCTTTAACACTGAGTGGCAGATCGATGTCACCAGTTAGCGAGTTTTCTGCATCTGGTGTGACTGAGCAATCTACCGGGAGTAGAGATGCAGATGCCCAAGAGGCGACGCCTGACGAAACGGAATTGTTGGTTCAAAAGTTTCGAAGAGAGGAGGTACTAATTATTTAAGCCCAATTCATAGTTTTGGTTCCTGTCAGCGCCATCGAGCGCCGGCGCCGAGCTATGTAGTAGGCTTGGTGCTACTGTAGCTTTTGAATAACTTGATCACATTAGAATATGGTTTAGCCGATTGATGTGAAGTTGGTCTTGCGAGAGGTTGGCAGCAAGTACACAAAGCGCTTACTGGCCGATTTCAAGCCACCGGCTCAGATGAGAAACCCTAAAGAGCACGATGACCTCAGAGCTGGAGTTTGTCGCATTCTAATCCATCACTTTGGCTATCAAGCGCCGGATAATCGGTTGTCTCGTGAATTTCTCTGCAGGATTGCGTACAGTGTTTGTGAAGCGTATCCTCACTTGAAGTTGCCATCTGGGGCCGGAACGCTTGGATTTGTACGTTTAAAAACTTCTCTTTCTAACGATTAGGTTGACAAGGGGAGTCAGTTGGCTGCAAATTGCAACTTTAGGAATACCTAATGGACCCTGTCAGTGGCAAAGGTCTGTTGCGGTATCAGTACGATAATTGGCGCAGTAATTCGGCTGGAATCAAAGGCAAACGCAAATACAACCGGAGTCTGTCGCCAACACACAAATACACGAAGACCACGGACGAACGAATGAGTGATGACCGTTATAATGCGCTCAAACGAGAACTGCGAATTACGGTAACTAATCTATTCTACTTATTTTAAAAGTGAGCAGATTAGAGCAGATATCCTTTTCAAAAATTTTAGGCGTAAAATACACCAGACCATACACCTAGGGTATGTTGTTTTTTCTTCAGTTGCCAAGTGGTCAGCAGCAAAAGTCTGACATAGATCACCTGATGGCTGTAACGTTCGAGCGGAGACAAGAAGAAACAACTGCAGATCCAAAAAAGTGGACAATCACTTATATTCTATCTGAATGGCCGAGATTTAAGGACTGCCCCAGAATGGTTAACAAATTGCTGACTCATGTCTTCTTGCCAATGATACTATTATGTATTTCAGATCGAATCAGAGGGAAAGCGAGTTCTGGCCAGATGGTTCGATTTGAGTCGGCCAGAGTGCACCGATTTTGGCGGAAACTTTCAGAAGTGCTCCAGAGCAGTTGTAGAGGAGGCATTCCTCACTTCCTATGACGATTTTTTCCGACTGTTCAACTCTTTCTCAATTGGAGAATATCAGCACATCAAAGAATTGAATGAAGGTAACCAGAAGTCAACCAGACTACGTTAGGGCCTTTAACGTTAAATTTAGAGGCGATCGATTCGTTGGCTCTGCTGTGCTTGCCGATTGTTGTTGGAGGCGTTACCAAAAAAGTGGCCGCACGCACTAAAGGCGGCTTTGGTTCGGGCTCCATTATGTCAGCTATGGATCAGCTTGTGCGCTACGATCAAAAGGAGGTAAACGTAACAAGTTTACGCATCTGTCTTTTCATCCGTTGTTATAGGGCCGACATGCCGATGACATTGTCAGCTGTTTGAAACAGCAAGACAAGTCCTTGAGTCAGCCGTATCTTCTGATTCTTAGTGAAGGCGGTTCCAAGGGTATAGTGGTGGAGGGAAAGATTCCAGACTACTACCTCGTACTAGACAACGATGCCATTCTGCTTCCGGGGTTCAAAGTCTCCGAAGCGATCATCTGCCTGTTCTGTTCGTTCTGGGGGTTTAATGTGCATTACCCACCTCTACTTCACAGCACGTATGGGCTGCTGGAACTTATCATCGAACTGTGCCATGGCAAGGGGCAGCGCCAACGCCATAAGGTAAGTATATTAAGAATTTGATACTTCAAACATCGACGGCCTAAGCCTTTTATAAATCAGTACCTTTTATTACATTTTAGGTACCAGCTGCTTCAGCATCCGCCTTTGTGAAAATAAAAAGTCGGCTCAATGACCAAATCGACATGTAATTTTTTTCATACATATTCGGTCTAAGAGGCATTTTCTTAAGCACAGTACTAAGTGCGCTGAGACTTGTGGCTGAGAAAGTGAAAAATTATGAGCGCAAGTCAATTCAATAGTACACTGAAGCTTACGAAAATGGCTTAGGAGTTGTGCCATGGTGTCTATTTTACCGTGCAATACTGTAGTGTTTATGTAAATTTTACGTGAAATAAATATTGCAGTTCTGCTAAAAGATCTGTCTGTTAGTACAGAAAATCTGTCCAATCGGTTCTGTAATTTTCAACTGAACAGATTGTGAAAAACGAGAGATTCACCAGAATCTGTGGTACTACGAACGTGTTTTATGACAGATAATTCAGTTCTATATTACCGATTTCCCAGTTTTTACAGATAATCTGTAACTTCGACAAATCTGTGGTACAGTTGAGGCATATCTGTAAAAGTTACCATTTCTGCTATCTTTAGCAGAAACAGCCAGTGGTTGGTAATCATGGAGAAAATCTGTACTATTTTTGACAGAATTTCACAATTATAACACAGATAGTTTTAAGAGAGTAGCACCAATTTTCTGCGGTGTCTATCCGTCCGACTGTCTACCGAAAAATCCACCGCATCCCGCCGCTTTTGTAATTAACACAGACCCCAAATCCAAACCAGGAAAACATTGGGTTGCGCTGTACATAGATAAGGAAGGTTTTGGAGATTACTTCGATTCGTATGGCAGAGAGCCGATTCTAAGGTCTTACCTGAATGAGAACTGTGTGGAATGGCAGTACAACGCTAAACAATTGCAAACTCCACTTACTTCGGTATGCGGCCAGTACTGTATATTGTTTCTGTATTTTCGGTGCAGAGACGTTCCCCTACAAACTATTCTCGACCAATTCAGTTCGGACTTTGTAAAGAATGACAGTTTAGTTTTGAATTTTGTCAACAAAAGATTTAGTATAAATACGGAGCTGGTTGACATGCAATTCATTGTTGACCAGATTGCTAGAGAGTTTACATAATGTTTCCAGGTGGCTCCTTGCTGGTTTGTCTAAAGACGGCTTTTTTCAATCCGTGGCAAAGTGAGGATGAAAAGGAAAAGATATTGCGCTCCGTTTTTACTGTGGCGTACTTGGACGAATTGAAAAAGAAACTTAAATGTATTATTCAAAATCGGTGTTGTGGCTGCAACTCAGACTGCGCAGGAAACTACCTACCGGAAGATAAACCGCACACGTGCACCGAGTACACCAGCCTAGAAAAAGCAATAGCCGAATACGGAGACAGAGCCGCCGCTTTAATCAGTCTAAATAATGAAGCGAGATGGCGCATTTGTCGCAGTTTCTGGGATTTCATTTACGAGTTGGAACCCGGCAGCAGCGTCACCGACAAAGATGCGTTCCAGTTCGTTCAGAAAGACAATTTCTACCTAATTCGTACGGACGAGGTGTGGAAGAAAGAGTTTAGTGCAGCCGTGGGCAAAGTGTTTTGGTCTATTGACAAAGATTTATATTGATTTACACAGTGTAATCGAAATAAACGGTACGTTGACGATCGATACTCAGCATATTATCAAATTCGGCGTAACAAATCATTTCTATGCCTCCGGCCGGTATGTTTTCACCAAACTGTATCTCTACCGAAGTGCTTCCTTCGCGTATGAGCTGCCAGTGGACCCCATCTTGTTCATCAGGGCTTAGATCGAACACCAGCAGACAGTGAGAGTGTTTGAAATCGTACAGTGAAATGTAGTTGCCCGTATCATCTTTAGAGTTGCCCAAACTTTCATACAACTGTACATATGGTCTAACGAACTCGCTTCCATTAAAATTCATCGTAAGTGGCTCTCTAGGGTACACTACTCCCGCTGCAGACACTTTAGCCGACGTCATGGAATAATTTTTGAACAGAAACGGCGATTTCTGGTAGTTTCCGTAGAAAGCATCCGAATCAACGAACCCTATCACCAAACGCCGAGGAATTTGGCCGTTGAATAGGGTATTGGAGGGGGTTGACCTGCGTCCTTCCGCTATGTGTAGCCGTCGCATCTGAACGCGCCTAATAGGGTACTTGGCCAAATGCCGTTGTAGCGTAGCTTCCAAACCGACCTGCACCGATTTCATGACTTCCACTTTACGTATGTACCACACCATATCTTGAATCTGTAGTTTGTACTGTTGGGGTTCTGCATCAAAACACAATAGAGCAAAACTGTCGGGATTTCTGTGCAACTCTAGCTGAATTTCGGTATTGTCCAGCATTAAACGGTCTGACATTAGCACGTCTGCGTGAATAGGAGCCATCAACTCTACCACTCTGTTAGCATTAGCATTAAAGAACCAGTTACGTCTGGCCACGAAACCTTGATTGGCCACATTTTCCACCTGATTAGCCGGTCTGTCCTTTTCGTACAGGGCAGCAGTGAGCTGACTGATTTTGGCGCCGTGATCGTAATTGAGTTCTGTTTCCAAGTACGCCCGATAGGCGTACATGTCAGAACTGTCGAACGCTTGTTTTCCATTGATATGAATCTTTATTTGTTTGAACAGCGTTTTTCCCAACAGATTTATGGGAGCGACCACATTGGCATTTGCGATATCTGTTCCATCCGGCATTACAATTTTTAGTTTCATGTACAGATAATTCTTATTCAGTTGCAGGTAGTGGGGGTCGGCTTGAACGCAGAAGCGCCAGGGCCCCGTGTCCGAGTTCGAGTTAACCAGTCTGGCTGCGTGCCAGTACCCATTCTCGATAGCGATTTGAGTCGCAGGAACAGCGAACAAGTTCAGTTCTGTCTTTGTACTAGGAATACTGAGCTGGTCGATTAGTTTAGCCATCTTACAAACCAAACAAATCTCTGACTGACGACTGACGTTTTCCTTTTATAGTTTTCTTGGCTCTCTTTTTGGCAGGAGCGGCTGTTGTTTTCCTTTTGCGAGCAACGCCCAAACCGCGACCTTTCTGGCTTCTGGTCGCTTTTCTCAGCAAATTTGTAGCAGCTTGTTTTCCTCTGGTTTTTGCAGATTGTTTCAAACTTTGTCCAGACAAAACGTCAGCGCCAATTTGTGTTGCAGTACTTAGAGCTTGTCGACCGACCGTCTTACCAACAGATTTAGCGACTGGCAGAATTGCACGGAAAATTGATCCGAATAGAGAGCCCAATCCGGCACCGCGCTGATAGGGCAGTCCGATAAAGGCTGCACCGCCGTGTTGTAGCGCTTGCTGAGTGTAATAATTGGTCCAATAGCGTTCGCTTTCAGGAGAGTAGATTGTTCTCATTTTTCTTAAAGTGCAGCTTTACAATAACTTTGCCAAACGCGAATGGAATTAGCTGACCCGTGTCACCTTTTATAGTTATTCTGACAGTCTGAAATTCTTTCTTTAGAACAGGAACGTAATGTTTTGCTACAAAATCATGGTCCACAATTTCTCCGAATTGACCTTTTGCTGGTAGTATTCTCAACAGGGGCGCTCGCACATTTCCAATTACTTGATTTTCCAAAAGATCGCAGTAAACGTACAGCGCATCCACACCACCACGCATATCGATTGCGTATTTAGACAGAATTTTCCCACTGACGTATAGAGAGGTATCATCGAACTGAAACCCCATCAGGTACTGTAGGTGGTGCGATATACGTATTTTGGATACGTAATTTGGGTCGAATGCGATTTGTACACGTTTTATAGGGTGGTGAAACCAGGGATGTGAGGTGGGAAAAAAACACCGGAAAAAAACTGTTTTTTTCCGGAAAAAAACCGGTTTTTTTCCTAAGGGTCGGAAAAAAACATAAATCGCGGAAAAAAACTCAAGCTAAAAATAGCTAATTTACGTCATTTTTCGTTAAAAAAATGGACTTTTGCTATGTATAATAGGCCATACTGACTCAAAACTGTTAGAAAAACAACAAAAAAGACCAAATTTGGCATGAAAAAACAAAAATGCAAACTGCTGTAAGAAAATTTGCATATAGCGTTATTTATGGAACCTGTCAGGCACTGTTTCATGCCTGTTTCGTGATTTATATCAATGTAACAGGTGTATTTCTGGTCTAACAAGACTGAGGAAGGCGCTAGAAAGCGTTAGGAATCATAAAACCAGCCTAGGATACTCAGAACTTGGGCTGGAGTTTTTTTCCGCGATTTAGGAAAAAAACCGGAAAAAAACCGGAAAAAAACTGGAAAAAAACAGGCCGAGGTTTTTTTCGGAAAAATATACAACCCTGGGTGAAACTTCCATTGCACCTTTTTATGAATTGTTTTCAGGTCCTCAATAAGTTGTGCAAAGAGGGCTTTCATTCTATCAGTCTTCATGTTTCTACTCACTCTTTTGCGCGCTTCCTGCGCTGCTTTTTCGGTCTGGTAAACAATTATTTCCAACAATTCGTCGATAGTGTCGTATTGGCCGGGCGGTAGGTGCACAGGTAACACCATTCTCTGTTCTTTCAATGAAATCTTTATCGTGTTTTTCTGGTAACCTTCTCTCTCATCTTTCTCATCTGTAATGTTATACCACGACTTTGGGTACTGTATTTGGGCCAATGCTACATCCCAACCGCCAGCCAGTGACACCATATCGGGTAGTTGCACTCGAAAATCGCATGTTGTGTTTCCCACGTGTGTATTACTGGGAAGTGTTAGGTAGAACTCGCTCATTGCTGCCGTTTCTTCAGCGAAGGATTAGGCAGTAAATACCCAAAGGAACTACTGAGCAAAGCAGTCCACAGTTTTCCTTCGTCTTTATTTAGAGACAAATTCACTATGCTTGTTATGACCACTACGTAAATCAGAATAACTTGAACAAAGAAAACAATCTCCGATTTAGGCAGCTGTTTACCAAATATGTGCCACCTGTCACCACTCGATTCTGACATCATAACTAAAACTGAACAAAAACAGCAAGCTATTTATACTGTTACCAGTTCTTCATCAGTTATCCAACTGGTTTTCTTTTCATTTTTCCATTTGATTTTGTGCCACAGTTTACCTCTTCTCGTTTCAGTTTTTAGCACCGACTGAATCTCTCTGTAGGGACCGATATTAGGAATAACTTGTACCAGTTCTGGCTCGTAGAAAACTCCAAAAATAGGTTCGCCGGCTACATCTATAAGTCTGTACACCACAGGTTTTCTGCTATCCACTCTCTCAGCGATTGTGAACGTTTCTTTAGTGTAATTTGGAATGTATCCTTTTGACAGTTTGGTTTTCTCGCAGAGAATTCTAACAATGTCTCCAACTTCAAATCTGTGTTTGACAGTCGGTTTCAGGTGACCGTAAAGTTTCTGCCAAACTTGCTGAGCATTCTCTTCCGTTATATCGATAGGGCGGTAGCCGGTGGTCCGATTCACACTGCGGTTTAAGGAGTCGATTAATTTTGGCAAAATTTCAATGTAGCGCAATGTTTTCATTCTGGTAAAGTAGCGCCACAGCCGGGTTTTGAAAGTACGTACAAAACGTTCAGCAAATGCAGCTTTCACATCGGGGTTGTTGGCATTAAAGTACTGTATGTCTTGTAGCTGTAGGAAATCCTGAAACACTTTACCAACGTATTCGCGCCCTCTGTCGGTGCACAGACGCCATGGTTTTCTGCCCGACTCTCGAAAGATTGTTTCAAATGCTTTCTTGACTTCCTCTGGTGTTTTTCGTTTAATCGGAATCGCCCAGGCGTAACGACTAAGTACATCGATTACCACCACAACGAACGAATAATTACTGTTGTACTTTTTCAGACGAGAGAGATCGGCTAAATCCGACTGCCAATCAACGTCCAAACCAGCTGTAATTATTTTGTTTTTCGGGTATCTTCTTCTGGCCGGTTTGTGTAGTGTATAAGTGTCCTGACGAGATAGAAATTCTTGAACATCTTTCAGTTTAATTTTATTTGAACGTTTCTTAGCTTCTTTGTACACAGCTTGCGCCCCAGCAAAACACGCGGGACTGTCGAGATTATAGAACACATTGCGCAAAATACTTTCCATTGTTACCATTTCACCCAATCACCGAGTTTCTTAGGAGGGCCGGCCTGTCTCTGCCCTTTACGTTTGGCAATAGGAGTTACAGTAGCAAACAATTGTTGCACGGCCGGCGAATAAGTCTTTTTAGCTTTGTCACTCGCCCGACCACTACTCTCTGGACCGGCACTCGCGCCCTTCGGGGTGGAAAACTGTGGTTCTTGTCTCAGTCTGGCAGGTTCGGCTAGCGCCTCTCTCGGGACGTTTCCCGCTTGCAGTACATTAGCAAATTGCTGCCAACCTGGAGGGTACATTCTGTTGCGTCTCGGACGTACAAAATCGTGAACCAAATCAGTTATGTTGCTGTTTTCAAGAACAGTTCCATTCAGTACCAACTGTCCTTTGTCATCCCAAGCAATATCGGGGCTGCGTTTAATGTGGTGTAATAGAATTTTACCTTTATTCTTGACATTTCTCGGCAAACCATCTATAATATCTTCCAAATTAAGGGTTGTGGGAGGGACACTTAGAGAGACAGGTTTTTGCAACTCCTCTTTGACAGTACCGTACTGATGACGCATTTGAGTGAACTGTTTGTGTTTTACGTCGGCTGGCAAATTTGGATTGTGCAAAACGGTGGTCATGTCCTGATCTAGCTGGTTTAGGTAATTGACTCCCGGATTAAGTTGCTGTTGCGCTAACAACGTATTCAGCAGTTGTGGAGGTACCAAAGCCATTTTTCTAGCCATTACTTACGCAACGCTTCTCCCAGTAGTGTTGCCGCGATGGTCAAAACGGGCGCCAATACGGCCGGTAGGAAACCACCCTTTTGAACCAAAAGTTTCTTCTTCTTCTCAACTTTATCCTTTTTGTTCGCCAGCTTACGCAGAATGTTTTTGTATTTGGACAACTGTGTTTTCTGCTTAGGTGACAGACGCACGGTACCTCGTAGAATATTATCGATTACTTCACAGATGCAAATTATTAGGTCATTCGAAGAAGTTTTCAGAATAGCTTTTCTCTGATTCGGAGGAGCTTTGCGCAGAACGCGCAGAAAGTCAATATTTCGTTTCAGTCTGGCAGACATTTATAGTTTTGGGAGATAGGCGTAAGTAATTTCGTTCGGGAAAATGTTTGTTCTTAGTCTGAACTCGTCGGAGCTTTCGGGCGTCAAGTCAACCACCAAATATCCGTAGGGCTGACTGCAGGCGTCTTTATAGCTTTCCAGAAAGTATTTATGCTGTCCGGGGTACAGCTGACGCGCCAAAGTAGAAATTTGCAACTGGTCGGACGGGCACTTTAGCAACACCAAGTAATGACTGTTAATTCTCGACGTTCTCAAGCCTGTGAAAAATAGGTTTTGCAGAATGTTTAGCACAGACACGTTCCAGTGGTGAGAACCGCGAGTGAACAACTTTGTGTTTTCCTGATTTTTGGCGCACTCTTGCATCAAATCGTCCAGTACAACCAGCTTAGGTTGATTTTGCGTCCGTTTCAGCTCATTTATATCCGGCAGTCCTTCGCAGAACTCCAGTTCGGGTATAACATTCAATTCATGATAGCTAGGTTGCCACTCACTATAGCAAAAGATAACTTTTTCCGGTTTTGGCACAATCAAAGTTCCAATGTTGTGTAAGAATTTTTTCGCCCACTCTGTTTTACCGCTTTTTGTCGGACCGCAAATACAACAAGTAAACGGATGTTGCCACTCCATATTTTTAATTCAATCTTCCAAATACATTTATATGCCGTTATATTTCTTCAGCAATTCATGCATACAGTCCATAAAGTTTTTCAGATCTTTGATAAAGATAGCGGCGATCGGTATCTCGTTTGTCTTTTCGTTGACCACCTGAAGCTCGAACTTTTCCTCGCCTTTCTCGTTCTTCTTCTCCGTGCGCACGAATTGTAGTCGGAATCCATTGGCAGTTATGTGAATGAGTTCGGGGTGAGCGATCTGTTGACTTTTGCCGACGCGAATCATCGCTTTGCGAAACACTTCCAGTTCCGGACCCAGCAGCCAGCAGTAGAATCGGCGTTTGCTCAGACCGGGAGGGGGCGTCTGTTGTAGATGTACGTACTTCTGACCATTGAACACCGACACCCAACTGCGCACATCGTTGACGTTGTCCACAACACCAGCCATCGTAGTAGTAGCGCACAGCAAATCAGATTAATGACAATAAACAGAGGTTTCGGGAGACTTAGAGGATGCCTCGAGACAACCTAGGTGATTTTGAGACAAACTCGAGTATGAGTCATACTACTTTGTCTAAAGACAAACTCTCGGAATATGTATAAGGATAGAGACTGAGTCATTGCATCATTGTTCGTCATGGCTACCAGTCCTGTTCCCTCTCTCGTGCGCCAGAACGCCGTGTACTTCAGACCGGCCCGGATTCCCTCTATCACACCCTTGACCACTCACACGCCCGGACTCGTCAAGCTGATATACTCCAACAGAATGGTCTCGGGATCTGAAAGAGCGGCCACCAACCTCTTCGTGAACGCCTCCGACTATAAAGCGCTGGGAAGCTTCAAGCTGGGAGAGCACTGCTTACTGTTCTTCTTCTGCGAGAACGCAGACTACTGGAAAATAATGCTGGTACTAGTTTCTTTGAATAATCAAATCTCTATCTTTCTTTTTTCAGGTAAACGAACACCCTGATCAACCCTACAGATGCCCCGCTCTGGACGTGGACGAGTTTTTCGCTATACAGAGAGAGCTGAGAGGCCTACCCTTTGATATCGAGAAAGCGGAGCCGTGACTGAAAAGTGTTGTGAATCGGTGTTAATAAAACCGTAGTACGGATTGGTGTCAGACATGGTATTCAGTCGGTCGGCGCTTATCTCTAGAAGCAAAAAAAAATTGGCTGCAGCTGGCACAAAACAACATTTCCGTTTTCATAACATATCCGCCGGGGCTGGCACGGTTTAGCGATGAGCAAAAAACAGCAGCAAGTTGACGTATGAGCTCCTACTGAGCAAAAAGCAGTTGTTTAACAACGTACGTATGGAGCAAAAAAACGAGTAGCAAGTTGTTTAACAACGTACATTGTACGTACCAGCAAAAAAGGCTGCAGAGTTTGAGGGGCCGGTTGCGTCACCCAAATCTGGCCGAAATACATAGCCGTTACTAATCTAATCTACCGCTTGGGGCGGGGGCTGAGTCATAAGGGGCGGAGTCTCGAAGTAAACCGGCGCGGCTTATCTCGAGGCGGCTGGCTGGGGTGTGACGTCACACCCCGGCCAGCATACCGCCCCTTACTACTCCCGTGGTTTCGTCATCTCGGACGTTTCCCTTCTATCACTGCCAGCCACTCTAGCCATGCTGTTGGGCGCCAGGTACTTAATTGTCATTGCCAACCGAGATCGGGCAGACATGTATACATACATGTCGCTGGGTTTTTCCGTGGGGGGGGACTTTTTTTGAAATTCGGGGGGGGGGTTGGGGGGGGGGGGTGTGGTGGGTTTGGGGTGTTTTTGTGGGGTTGGGGTGGGTTTTGTTGGGGTGTTTTGGGGGTGTTGTGTGGGTTTTTTGGGTTTTTTGTGGGGTTGTGGGGGGAAAAATGCTTCATATCTTCTTTGTTTAGAGTATATATTTTTTTTTTTTTGTTTTTTTATTATTATAAATTTATAATCCCGTTTTTGGTGATGAAAAAAAAAACAAAAAAAAAAAATAATGTAAAAAAAAAAATAAAATATTTTTCTGTTTTTGTATATATATTTTTTGTCTGATTGAAATGCGATATATTGACTAAAAATAGTTCACAGAACCCTAATTTCAATTCTGAGGCACGCGCAAAACCCTGTTTTGACTTATAAGATTACTAAAAAACCCTATTTAGTGATTTGAATGCAGTTCTTAAACCCTGTTTAGGGTTTCTAATCAACCTAAAAACCCTTTCTAGGCTTTCTAGCCAGTGCTAAAACCCTGTTTAGAGTTTCAAAGTAACCTAAAAACCCTAATCAGGCTTTGAAAGTAACCTGAAAACCCTAATCAGGTTTGAAAGTAACCTAAAAACCCTAATTAGGGTTTCAAAGTAACCTGAAAACCCTGTTTAGGGTTTCAAAGTAGCCGAAAAACCCCAATCAGGGTTTAAAAGTAACCTGAAAACCCTGTTTAGGGTTTCAAAGTAGCCTAAAAACCCTAATCAGGGTTTGAAAGTAACCTGAAAACCCTGTTTAGGGTTTCAAAGTAGCCTAAAAACCCCAATCAGGGTTTAAAAGTAACCTGAAAACCCTGTTTAGGGTTTCAAAGTAGCCTAAAAACCCTAATCAGGGTTTGAAAGTAACCTGAAAACCCTAATCCGGGTTTAAAAGTAGCCTAAAAACCCTAATCAAGGTTTAAAAGTAACCTGAAAACCCTAATCAGGGTTTAAAAGTAACCTGAAAACCCTAATCCGGGTTTAAAAGTAACCTGAAAACCCTGTTTAGGGTTTCAAAGTAGCCTAAAAACCCAAATCAGGGTTTGAAAGTAACCTGAAAACCCTAATCAGGGTTTAAAAGTAGCCTAAAAACCCTAATCAAGGTTTAAAAGTAACCTGAAAACCCTAATCAGGGTTTAAAAGTAACCTGAAAACCCTAATCAGGGTTTCAAAGTAGCCTAAAAACCCTGTTTAGGGTTTTAAAGTAGCCTAAAAACCCTAATCAGGGTTTGAAAGTAACCTGAAAACCCTGTTTAGGGTTTCAAAGTAGCCTAAAAACCCTAATCAGGGTTTGAAAGTAACCTGAAAACCCTAATCAGGGTTTGAAAGTAACCTGAAAACCCTGTTTAGGGTTTCAAAGTAGCTTAAAAACCCTAATCATGGTTTAAAAGTAACCTGAAAACCCTGTTTAGGGTTTAAAAGTAGCCTAAAAACCCTAATCATGGTTTAAAAGTAACCTGAAAACCCTGTTTAGGGTTTCTAAGCAGTCTAAAAACCCTAATCAGGGTTTGGAAGTAACCTGAAAACCCTAATCAGGGTCTCTAAGCAGTCTAAAAACCCTATTTAGGATTTCCGACCCTTACAAAACCCTGTTTTGGGTTGTATGGCAGCCGAAAACCCAATTTTGTGCTGCAGAATGTATTGTCTGGGCTAAAATTTTCTTTACTTTGGAATCCAAAAGTGGGTTTTCAGGTCCCCCCCCAAAAATCCGCTGGGGGGGGGACTTTGGCCTAAAAAGCGGGCGTGGGGGGGGGGGGCCGGCCCCCCCTTTACCCCCCCCAACGACATGTATGCATGTATAGTGGGGGGTCGGCGGAATCGGCCGATATGGTGTGCGTTGGACATCCCTATGGCCCCAAAGTAAAACCCTAAAACAGTTCCGCCCAACTCCCTCTGGGTACCCAGCAATGGTCATCCATGGTTCTCTATGATGAAGGCCATTTTCCATAGTAAAACTCCAAAACACCCCTCACGGAAATGAACGTTTTTCTGGGGGGCGAGCAAACTCAGACCCGTGCTATGCAGCGTTCGAAAGCTTACATCATGGGCTTTCAGAATCTGCAATAAAATTTATGGTGATTTTTGTTGTTTCAAAAATAATCGATCCCGAAGTATCGATTTATCACGATTTTATCAGTTTTCAGCAGCCAAATAAAATGGCTTGGCATGAAAATTTGATGAGCATACTAGGTTTTCTGACACGGCAAATTCAATGGCGTGATGCATTTGTGCATAGGATCATGTGATCAATGGATAGCCAGCAATGGCCATCCATGGTTCTCTCTGATGAGGGCCATTTTCTGTAGTAAAACTCCAAAACACCGCCCACGGAAATGACCTTTTCTCTGGGGGGCGAGCAAACTCAGAACCGTGCTATGCAGCGTTCGAAAGCTCACATCATGGGCTTTCAGAATCTGTAATAAAATTTATGGTGATTTTTGTTGTTTCGAAAATAATCGATCCCGAAGTATCCATTAATCACGATTTTATCAGTTTTCAGCAGCCAAATAAAATGGTTTGGCATGAAAATTTAATGAGCATACTAGGTTTTCTGACACGGCAAATTCAATGGCGTGATCCATTTGTGCATAGGATCATGTGATCAATCGGTAATCAGTACTTGAATCAGCAAAAAATCGATAATCAATCGATATTTATTATCGAATTAAAACGCGATGGTAGCTCGAGAACGATACGATGGTTGAAATCGGCATGCTAGAAAACCACTAACATTATTAGCCTGTGTAGTTGGAATATCTGCACAGCAAAAAATCGATAAACAATCGATATTGATTATCGAATTAAAACTCGATGGTAGCTCTAGAACGATATCATTGTTAATCGGCATGCAAGAAAACCACTAACATTATTAGCCTGTGTAGTTGGAATATCTGCACAGCAGAAAATCGACAATCAATCGATATTGATTATCGAATTAAAACGCGTTGGTAGCTCTAGAACGCTATCATGGTTGAAATTGGCATGCTAGAAAACCACTAACATTATTAGCCTGTGTAGTTCGATCATTTGCACAGCAAAAATTCGATAATTGATCAAATATCAATTATCGATTGATCACGTGATCATAGCTGCAAATTGATGTCGCGAATGAATTTGGCATAGCAGAAAACCCCCAATTTGGTAATCCCATTTTCCTTCTTAGCTGATTTAGTGAGGTGCTGAAAACTGATAAAATCGTGATAAATCGATACTTCGGGATCGATTATTTTTGAAACAACAAAAATCACCATAAATTTTATTGCATATTCTGAAAGCCCATGATGTGAGCTTTCGAACGCTGCATAGCACGGGTCTGAGTTTGCTCGCCCCCCAGAGAAACGTTCATTTCCGTGAGGGGTGTTTTGGAGATTTACTACGGAAAATGGCCCTCATCAGAGAGAACCATGGATGGCCATTTCTGGCTATCGATTGATCACATGATCCTATGCACAAATGGATCACACCATTGAATTTGCCGTGTCAGAAAACCTAATATGCTCATCAAATTTTCATGCCAAACCATTTTATTTGGCTGCTGAAAACTGATAAAATCGTGATAAATCGATACTTCGGGATTGATTATTTTTGAAACAACAAAAATCACCATAAATTTTATTACAGATTCTGAAAGCCCATGATGTGAGCTTTCGAACGCTGCATAGCACGGGTCTGAGTTTACTCGCCCCCCCCAGAGAAACGTTCATTTCCGTGAGGGGTGTTTTGGTTTTTTACTACGGAAAATGGCCCTCATCAGAGAGAACCATGGATGGCCATTGCTGGCTATCGATTGATCACATGATCCTATGCACAAATGGATCACGCCATTGAATTTGCCGTGTCAGAAAACCTAGTATGCTCATTAAATTTTCATGCCAAACCATTTTATTTGGCTGCTGAAAACTGATAAAATCGTGATTAATGGATACTTCGGGATCGATTATTTACGAAACAACAAAAATCACCATAAATTTTATTACAGATTCTGAAAGCCCATGATGTGAGCTTTAGAACGCTGCATAGCACGGGTCTGAGTTTGCTCGCCCCTCAGAGAAACGCTCATTTCTGTGAGGGGTGTTTTGGAGTTTTACTATGGAAAATGGCCCTCATCAGAGAGAACTATGGATGGCCATTGCTGGCTATCGATTGATCACATGATCCTATGCACAAATGGATCACGCCATTGAATTTGCCGTGTCAGAAAACCTAGTATGCTCATCAAATTTTCATGCCAAACCATTTTATTTGGCTGCTGAAAACTGATAAAATCGTGATAAATCGATACTTCGGGATCGATTATTCTTGAAACAACAAAAATCACCATAAATTTTATTGCAGATTCTGAAAGCCCATGATGTGATCTTTCGAACGCTGCATAGCACGGGTCTGAGTTTGCTCGCCCCCCAGAGAAACGTTCATTTCTGTGAGGGGTGTTTTGGAGTTTTACTATGGAAAATGGCCCTCATCAGAGAGAACCATGGATGGCCATTGCTGGGTACCCAGAGGGAGTTGGGCGGAACTGTTTTAGGGTTTTACTTTGGGGCCATAGGGATGTCCAACGCACACCATATCGGCCGATTCCGCTGACCCCCCACTATACATGTCTGCCTGATGGCCGCCCGATCTCGGTTGACAATGACAATTAAGAAAGTCCCTGGCGCGTTGACGTCATGGTGATGTCGGCTCCCAACGTCCGCTAGGTCCGCCCCTGGTGTGAGAGAGGCCCCCCAGCCTAGTCGGTTTCCGTGGACAACTCCTGACGTCATTGCTCTTTCTCCAAGTTGGCATGCTGCAGGAGCGGCTTCGGTGCTATGGCAGATCCAGTTGGTTCCCATTTTATCTACTCGCTGTAACCAGATTTCGGTGGCCTGGGTGGAGCGTTGTGCCGACGACCAACTCTTTGCAGCAAGAAACTTGCCGCGCCGAGAGGATGAACCACTACAACCGCTAGGGATGCAGGGGTCGCCGTGACTCAGAGGCAGCAAGCTACCCACTGAGCCAACGACGCGGCCTAAATTGTAGTCTTAGCTGGTAGTTGTCAAATTTAATTCAGGTTCAAAAAATATGTAGTTTTAGTTTGTAGTCAATTTGTAGTTAGTTTACCAAACGTCAGAAATTCGATATTACTGCAAATTTTTACCAATTGAACAATCAATCATAGAAATACTTTGCATAAATAATAACCACGGAAACCTGTTAATTGATTTTTTTCTGTGAAAAAACCGCCTTTTCTAATAGATATTTCTGAAAACATTGTATTTGTCTATAAACTGCTTCACGGAATAGTTGATATGTCATGCGAAGAGTTTTTCTCTATAGCACCCCAAACTGTAACTCGTAGCCACTCTTTACAATACCGTTGTCAAGTAAATTAAAATTAAAATCAAATTAAATTCGAAAATAATTTACTTGCGAAGAGTAAATTAAATGGCAAGTAAATTAAAATAAAATGAAATCTCTGACAAAAATGACGAAGCAAGTAAAAAGTAAATTAAATTAGATTGAAAAGGCCGAAAATTTTACTTTCAATTTACTTCTAATTTACTTCTAATTTGCTTCACTGACCATTCGATCAGTGGTTGTTGTCGGCTCTCGCAAGCTACTTGCTGTTATTCTGTGCTCTTTCTGTCTGTCTATTTGACTGCACCACTAGACTTGAATCCAAACAGTCTAACTTGATTTTAAGCCGAAATTCGTATCTCAAAACTTTTATTATTTATTTAGCGTTTCAAGGCAAAACCTGTACGTACGGGCTACTGTTGCTATGGGTATTGGAATCTGAATTGGGTATGGGCATGGGTAGGTATTTTAATAATACCCGGGTATGAGGTACAAATCGGGTACTTGTCATTAAAATCGGATAAATAAACATAAATACCCATACATGTAATAGGTCATCCGCCGAAGGGGGAGGGGTGTTGGGGGGTCTGGCGCCGGCCGCGGGGATCTGAGCCAAAATTTTGGGAGGGGGTCGGGCACTAAAAACGCTCAAAAACCGAAAAAAATCGCAATTTTTGGGCTAAAAATAGTCAAAAATCGCTAATTTCGGCCGAAATATTGCTAAAAAAAGTGCTGTTTTACAGGCGATTTTGGCAATTTTTGTGTTTGAAATTGCAAAAAATCGCAAAAATTTGCTCAGAAATTACTAGCCAGAAAAATCGGAGGGGGGGGCGGAAAAATCGTCTCGGGGGGGGGCATCCGGGGGGGGGCTGGCCTCGTCGGGTGGGGGCAGACCCCCCCCAGAGCCCCCTGTTACATGTATGTAAATACCCTAAAAATGCCAAATTTCTATTGGTTTTGCAAAAATGGTGTCTTTATCTGCTTTTTTGGATGTGCTCATTCTAGCAGTTTTACTTCACAGTTACCACAGGAAAGGGAGAAGGGAAAATTTGTCTCGTGGGTGAACTACAGTTGGTAGGTACCACCAAATTTCAGGCAAGTCCAGGTTCAATTATCTCTAAAATCCAATTTCAGATTCAGGTTCAGGTACATTTTTCAAAAGTACCGAGGTGTCAGGTTCAGGTTCAGGTACTTTCAAATAAAGACCCAAATTTTCGGCTATGAGCTAAATCAATAGCGCTCCTGTTCCTTTTCTTAAGAAAACGATCCATGTTCAAAGCAATCGAAATTTACAAACCAACAATTCGACAAAAACGAGAAAAAGGCAAGACAATTTTTGCGGTATGACGGACCGATCGCCATTGTAGTAGGAAACCCTGATGCACTCCAGGAACGTTCATTTCAAACTAGTGTTGTTGTGACTACTAGTCAAAGTCAAAGTCATAGTTAATACTTTTGTGATATCGCAGTCAAACAGACAGGTAGTCAAAGTCAAAGTTTGACTACCTTGGTTACCATAAATACGTAGTCAAACGAAGACCAGGTAGTCAAACCGTTTGACTATGACTACGTTTTCTTATAAGAAGCGGCTTTTCAAGCATATTTTCCACATTTTTACGGTTCGCTACAAAATATTTTATAAATTCGTTTCATTTTTTGCTCTTTCTCTTTAGAAGTCAAACAACCCTTTTCTCTAAAACTGTGAACTGATAACAGGCGTCAGCATACATGTCACAGGGGGGTCTGCCCCCTCCCGACTTAGGCCAGACCCCTCGGACGGGGACAACCCCCCCCCCCCGAGACGATTTTTCTGAGCCTCCTCCGATTTTTCTGGCAGGTAATTTTTTGAGCAAATTTTTGCGATTTTTTACAATTTCAGACACAAAAATGGTATAATCACCTGCAAAACAGCACTTTTTAGCTGTTTTTCGGCCCAAATTAGCAATTTTTGGCGATTTTTAGCCAAAAATTGCGATTTTCTCCATTTTTGAACGTTTTTTAGTGCCCAACCCCTTCCCAAAATTTGGGCTCAGACCCCCCGGCCGGCACCAGAGCCCCAACCTCCCCCCTTCGGCGGATGACCTGTTACATGTATGGGCTGTCAGTGAGCAAATTTCTGCTTGATGCAAGGCAAATTAAACAGTTTGGTCAGGGTGAAAATTATGACATTCAGTACAGTACCTCTCTTATGGAGCAAAGAAGAACACGTGAAAATCAAGAACTACTTTGATTTTACATCAAACGACGTAAAAGTGGGCATTTGTCTATTTTTGCGGTGTGTTTCCAAACGATGTTTTTCCATTGAAATTTTCGAAAATTAAACAATTCTGGTTTAATTTTTAGCAGTTAGCTATACTGTTTATTTCAAAGTAAACGATTTTGTGGACTCAATGAAAGTCATTTTTGTCTGACACTTGGTGACTGAAGCATATAAATCGCTGAAAATGTCAGTTTTGCTATGTCTCAAAAAGTAGTCAAAGTAGTCAAACCGGTGGCCGTGGTAGTCAAACGGTTTGACTACAATATAGTCAAATTTGACTACCTTGGTATTGTACTCAAACGAGTGGTAGTCATAGTCATAGTCAAACGGAAATTTTGGTATTGTAACAACACTATTTCAAACTCTAAGTTCCGGCATTAAGTTATAAGGCTCTGGCTTACATAAGTTCTACTAGCTGACGTTTAAGCTTACCTTCAACAAACAAAACAAAGCTAGGCTTAGGCATAGCAGAAGACAAGTTTTCATAAAGGCAAATTCCAGATGGGGCTTTTCTCCATAATAGCCTTCATTTTTAAGTTACAGTACACGTAGGTGCAGATAATGTGCATTAGTCGCTTCACGCACAGTGGCGTATCCAGGGGGGTGTAGGGTGTGTACACCCCCTTTTGCGGTGGAGGTAGGAAGAAAAAGTCTGTCAAAAAATATAAGAAACTAATGAATTATGTACTAAAACTGTTTATTTTGTGCTCAGAATGCATTTTTGAAGGCCAAATTTTCAAAATTTTCTCGCCCTGGTTGGGCAGAAGCCCAACCAGGCCATTATAAACTACTAAAACTTGTAATTTCTGTTAATTTTAAGCTTGGAATGCGTTTTAAACGCGTTTTTGAAGGCTAATTTTGCTAAATTTTCTTACCCTGGTTGGGCAGCTGCCCAACCAGGCACTTTCAAAATTTTACACCCCCCTTTCCAAAATCCTGGATACGCCACCGTTCACTACTGTTGCTAAGTAAATTTATTTGAAATTTAATTAAACTATAATTTACTTACCACCTGCCCAGAGAAATATAATTAAATTAAAATTTACTTACCATATCTGAGAGAAATTTATTTAATTATAATTTACTTACCACATTTAATTAAATTAAGTACATTAAGTATATTTAAAATAGGTCTGATTTTGGCGGCTAACACCTTCAGCTTTACTTCCAACTAAGCAAGGATGCAATACCAGTAATCTAGAATGAAAGTCAAACGAGGGTTTCACAGGTTAAGTCAACAACAGACTACTGTTGCTAAGTAAATTTATTATAAATATAAATAAATTATAATTTACTTACCACATGCCCAGAGAAATAAAATTAAATTAAAATTTACTTACCATATCTGAGAGAAATTTAATTTAATTATAATTTACTTACCATATTTAATTAAATTAAGTACATTAAGTATATTTAAAATAGGCCTGATTTTGGCGGCTAACACCTTCAGCTTTGCTTCCAACTAAGCAACAATGCAATAACAGTTATCTATCTATATAATGAAAACCAAGAGAGGGTGTCACAGATTAAGTCAACAACAGACATGGACAAAGCGAGCTGAGGACGAGGGGGCTTATCCGCTCAGGCTCAGGCTTCGACCTGCCGCCCCTCAGGCTACCGCTACCCCCTTCAGGATTTTTTGGAAGAATATTGTGATAAAAGTATGCCTGGATTAGGTGTGAATGAGCTCAGACTAGCTCAGAATCATTTAAACAATAAATAATATAAAACCTTAATTATAGCGAAAAATCGGTCTTTCTTGCTTACCATCCTTTCAACCATACATGTAACAGGTGGGGTCTGGGGGGGTGTGCCCCCCACCCGAATTCGGCCCCCCCCCCCCCCCCGGTTGGGGCCCCCCCCCCCCCCCCCGAGACGATTTCACCGACCCCCCCTCCGATTTTTCTGGCAAGTAAATTTTCGAGCAAATTTTTGCAATTTTTTACAATTTCACACACAAAAGTTGCCAAAATCGCCTGCAAAGCAGCACTTTTTAGCTGTATTTCAGCCCAAATTAGCGATTTTTGGCAATTTTTAGCCAAAAAATTACGATTTTTTCGATTTTTGAGCGTTTTTTAGTGCCCACCCCCTCCCCCAAAATTTTGGCTCAGACGCCCCCCCCGGTCGGCGCCAGACCCCCCCCCAACCCCCCCTCCCCCCATCGGCGGGTGACCTGTTACATGTATGCTTTCAACCATCAGCCGCCGCTACACTCTCCAGCCAGCACCCTCAGAATTTGAAAATTTATCATGCCTCACGCGAAATGATAGCCCATGTCTGTCAACAGTAACAGTGACAGTTCGTCAGAATTAGAACCTCAATCTCAAGAGGCTTTCCCATCAGTTTCTACTTGCATCTACAACAGCAAGTGCCTGTGAGACTGAGCATACTGTATGCAATTGCAGCATAGCAAAACTGGCTGAAAAGTATCTAATATATACACTCTTAGCTCGGGGATAAATTGTAGTAGTTTGTTTTGTGGAAGATTAATGAAAGTTGAGTAATAGAAGCGCAAAGACGAAAGGCAGTGGGCGGGCGGAAGGAAAATTGTACTGCAAGTATGGCTTGCCATTGAAAGGTATAGACGCCGAAAGCAGACACTCTCGCAGCACTTGCATGCTGCCAAAAAGGTTCAGCAATAGCTAGGCTTGTGTAAGTAAATCAAGTATATTTTAAGTAAATTAAGTAAATTATTTTTGGTAAGTATAATTTAAAAATTATAATTATAATTAACTTTGCCTGTTTTCATAGAAATTTAATTTAATTATAATTTACTTACCAAATAATTTACTTGTATTAGTAAATTTCTAAAAAATATAATTAAAATTATAATTATAATTTACTTAGCAACAGTACAACAGACATGGACAAAGGGAACTAAGGGCGAGGGGGTTTACTCGCCTCAGGGTCTGACGTACCGCCCCTCAGGGTACCGCACCCCTTCAGGATATTTTCGAAGAATATTATGATAAAAGTATGCCTAGGTTAGGTGTGAATGAGCTCAGACTAGCTTATTTCAACCTATCTAAACGAAAAATAACTAAAAAAAACCTCTATTAAACGAAAATCGGACTTTTTGGCTTATCTTCCTCTCAACCGCCATCAGCCGCCGCTAAACCCTCCAGCCAGCCACCTCAGAATTTATCACCCTCAACCGAAATGATAGCCTATGTCTGTCAAAAGTAATAATGACAGTTCGTCAGAATTAGAGCCTCAATCTCAAGTGGCTTTCCAGCCAGTTTCTGCTTCCAGCCACAACAGACAATACCTTGTGAAACTGAATATATGCTATCGCACAGCAAAACTGGCTGAAAAGTAGTACCTAATATCCACTCTTAGCTTTGTGGATAAATTGGAGTAGTTTGTTTTGTGGGAGATTAAGAGAAACAAGCGCAAAGACGAAAGGCGGTGGGCGGGCGGAAAATTGTACTGTAAGTATGGCTTGCCATTGAAAGGCATAGATACCGAAAGCAGACACTCACGCAGCACTTGCATGCTGCCAAAAGCTTCAGCAATAGCTAGGCGTGTGTAAGTAAATTAAGTATATTTTAAGTAAATTAAGTAAATTATTTTTGGTAAGTATAATTTACAAATTATAATTATAATTAACTTTCCCTATTTTCGTAGAAATTTAATTTAATTATAGTTTACTTACCAAATAATTTACTTGTATTAGTAAATTTCTAAAAAATATAATTATAATTAAAATTATAATTTACTTAGCAACAGTACTTGATTGTGTCTGCCTGCACTATACGTCTTCAGGCTTAGGTAACTTTTTTGGTAAGGCTAACGCTGGCATCAGTAGTGTACTGTACGTACACGTACGTAGGTGCGTACGGTGGTACCCAATTTGCGGTGGATGCAGGAAGGAAAATTGAGTAAAAATATGTGAAACGAATAAATTAGAAGAACCTACACCTGTCTATCTTGTGCTTAGAATGTGTTTGTAAGTGCGTTTTTAAGCCTAATTTGTCGAATTTTTTTGCCCTGGTCGGGCCTGTTCAAATTAATTATACCGTTTTATGTCAATCTTACAATTTACGCTCAGGATACCTACTACCATTTGAAAAACATTTATGAAGGCTAAATTTTTACCAATTAAAACTCCTACTCTGTTGCTGTCTGTAATATGTTTACCATACATGCTTAAATTCTACTAGGATTTTATAAGAAATAGAATCAGACTACACTTTCGTATGTGTATATCTTCCTTGTCTAAAACACAGGTACTGTACTACAATTCTATTTTAGACAGGTATTTATCCTCAGGCCTCTGGTTGGGTCTTAAATAACTTCTGCCGCCTCTAAAATTAGACAGAAAAACATACCTTAGTGAAAAAAAGGCTGTACAATGAAGTTTCCGAATGTGTCTAAGATTACGCATTACGCATACGCATTACGCAAAATACGCATTAGTTTTTGGAATGCGTATACGCAAACTCATACGCATTTGTAGTTGGAATGCGTATACGCATACGCATACGCATACGCATTTGAAAAATCCGGTATTAAACAACAGTATCTCCAGGTTAGGTACGCTGTGCCCAATTATTTGCTTTCTATTCTCAAGTCCTATTTTACGAATCGGTCTCAGTGTGTTCGGGTTGGAGCAGCGCTTTCAAGTTCACGAGCAGTAATCTCAGGCATTGGCCAGGGCTCTATCCTGGGCCCGCTTGTGTTTATTGCTTTTGTGAACGCGGTCACAGAGATCCAGTTGTCAGATGGAGGTGAAATAATCCTCTATGCTGATGACTTGGTCTATCTGAGACCAATTGACAGTGCTGATGCCGCCGTCCATGTGAACAGGGACGTACAAGCTATTGCCGACTCCTTTAAATCTATTTCCCTCACTTTAAGAGCCATTTTATATAAGAGTGGTACGGTGGGCGGCGGACGGCCAAATCTGACCCCCACTTTTTATTGGCTCATTTGAAAGTCCTATACATGAAATGTTTAAAACCGAAGTATCTCCCGTATTTACCCACTACTGGGCTAGAAAAGTGGGAAAACGCCCGGGGCTCGATTTTCGGGCGTTTACGGAAATGGTAATTGGCTATTTATCGCACACAAAATTTTTTTGGCAAAGATCGCATATTGCGAAAAAAATGAAATTTTCGTTTTTTTGCAGAATAACCAGTATTTTGCTGTTTTTTCGCACAATCTAGTTGTGCTAGACTATTTTTCGGTGGAAAAATCGATTCCCCATGCCAAAATTAGGTATAGACAATGTTTTGCTTGTAATTGGAAAAAAATCTATTTTTTGGTTATTACTGCATAATGTGATAGTTTTCGATTTTCTGCCTAATATAGTTGTTCTAGACTATTTTGTAGTGCAAAAATCGATTCTGCATGTCAAAATTACTTAGAGCTAATGATTTTCTTGTAATTTTGTCATCAGTTTATAATAAATAGATTTGACGCTCCTGTCGACATATTCGAATTGCGGAAGCTGAAACCCACATTGCTATGTTTGCAGTGGCGTATCCAGGATTTCGGAAAGGGGCGGGAGTGTAAAATTTTGAAAGTGACTGGTTGGGCCGCTGCCCAACCAGGGAAAGAAAATTTAGCAAAATTTGCCTTAAAAACGCGGTTAAAAGACATTCACCGAGCTTAAAATTAACAGAAATTACAAGTTTTTGTAGTTTATAATGGCCTGGTTGGGCTTCTGCCCGACCAGGGCGAGAAAAATTTGAAAATTTAGCCTTCAAAAAGCATTTAAAAGGCATTCTGAGCACAAAATAGACAATGTTGGTAATAATTTATATTACACACGTTACCCTACATATTACACACGTTACCCCATACTATTGTGAAAATTTGAAACGGATAGCAGATGGCGGGAATTCTAGTACTCTATTTACTCCTATTCTAGTCCGCACTTTGGAATGGCTTCAGGGAGACAGCAATTTGTGATCGTTCTCAGTTGTGGAGATCACTCGAATTTCAAATTTTGAACACAGAATTTTGAATGTGGTATCAAACGACTGCTGACGATCTCCTGGTTATTATTTTACACATCAACATCTAATTACTGCATGCTATATTCAGCTTTACCTTAGATACGTTTTTTTGGTCTTGAACAAAAGAATGTAAAACGTGCGCACCCAAATTGTAAATCTTTAACAAATATGACCAAATCCGGTATCAAACAACTACTTTTGACTTGTACATTATTGTTTTATGCACCAGCACATCCACAACCAATTACTGCATGCTATCTCAGATTACGCGCTCGTCATATCGCCTTACTTCATCGATTATCGGCCGATTTCCCCCGGAACCGCCACTTGGTAAAACAATCGTAGCATTCGAGTCTGCCGACGGATATGTCTGCCCACGAGCATATGGGTAGATATGACGATTAGCTATCGATTAAGCATAAAGTTAACAATATTCGTACAAGCCCAAGGACGGTGGCCATTGTGAAACAAAAAAATGGCCAAAATGTACACACTCAAAACACTAATCGGCGCAAGTAGTGATCTCCCTATATATGGGGACCGCATTCCATTAATTTACCATCTGACAAGCACGGATACTGTATTCACCGTCATTCAGACTCGAACAATCGTGCAGAGAATTTTGATGAGCAGGAAAACCTCCAATTTCTTGTTTCATAATACACGTATTTTAAGCTTGGAATGTCTTTTAAACGCGTTTTCTGAAGGCAAATTTGGCTAAATTTTCTTACCCTGGTTGGGCACATACATGGGCCGGGGTGTGGAGTATACCCCTCCCCCTCGCCGGCCAATACCCCGTCGGCCGGCGATACTCCCCTCGGAGAAAATTTTCGCTAATTTAAGGCAAAATAGTCGTTTTTTGGCCTTTTTTCGGGACCCCCCGCGGTCTTCATACCCCCTCCGGATTTATCCTGCCCACATATGGTTGGGCAGCGAATTTCGGAAGGGGGCGGGGGTGTAAAATTTTACAACCAACCAACCCAGCCCAACCAGTCACTTTCAAAATTTTACACCCCCGCCCCTTTCCGAAATCCTGGATACGCCACTGCAAACATAGCAATCTGGGTTTCAGCTTCCGCCCGCAATTCAAGTATGTCAACAGGAGAGTCAGATGTATATATTTTAAACTGATAACAAAATTACAAGAAAATCATTGACTCTAAGTAATTTTGACATGCAGAATCGATTTCTGCACTACAAAATAGTCTAGAACAACTATATTTACGCAGAAAATCGAACCTATCACACCATGCAGTAGAAATCAAAAAATAGATTTTTTCCAATTACAAGCAAAACATTGTCTATACCTAATTTTGGCATGCGGAATCGATTTTTCCACCAAAAAATAGGCTAGCACAACTAGATTGTGCGAAAAAAACAGCAAAATGCCGTTTTTTTTGCAGAAAAAACGAAAATTTCATTTTTTTCGCAATATGCGATCTTTGCCAAAAAAAATTTTGTGTGCAATAAATAGCCAATGGTTAGTGCAAATAGTGTGCAAACGGAAATTGAAAACTTTCGTGTCTTGTAGCGACAGTAGCCGAAAAACTGATTTGAGCACCTCCAGTTTGGAGCGTCGATTCTAGATTATGGAGAAGGCTAGGCGGCTACAAACAACAGTTATGGTAGCACAACACCTCCTTTACAAATGTTTGAAGTTTGGGCTCTCCAGGCCTAGTGGTTCAAGAGAAATGACCATTTCCGTAAACGCCCGAAAATCGAGCCCCGGGCGTTTCCCCACTTTTCTAGCTCAGTAGTGGGTAAATCCGTGAGATACTTCGGTTTTAAACATTCCATGTATAGGACTTTCAAATGAGCCAATAAAAAGTGGGGGTCAGATTTGGCCGTCCGCCGCCCTCCTGAAGAAAACCGTACCGCTCTTATATAAAATGGCTCTTAAGATGCATTTTGCGAGAAAGTCAGCTTTGGTGCCGAAGAGAGGGGGCAAGCAGGGCCATCTCACGGATCTGGCTGATATTTATATCTATTAAAATAGAGCACAGTCGAAGACCAACGGTGCATGCCCGGCCACCAGCAACCCCCTAGAACCGGAGCTACACCCCCTCAAAGTTGGGTCGGCAGCAATTTTCGGGCTCATTTTAATAGCTCTGACACCCTCCATTCAAACGATCACCCTTCATTCGTTTCTTAAGCTAGGATCCCATACGGACTCGCATACGGTTTTGTAGCTGGTCCAATGGCCTTTCATTTTCTGGTACTCCCGTTTCCAGATCATAGCTGGTTACCGAGATATTCGCCGAAAACTGCGAAATTTCCACAAAATGCCACTCCGTTTTTTTTTCGAAAAATCTTTATAACTTTTTGTGCAAAGGCCCTGCCAAGCTAATGTTTTAACAAAAGTTAGGCATGAGTTGGCCAAACAAAATGAGCGCCCCAAAGTGTGCGGTTAGGGGGGGAGGGGGGGTATTTTGGCCTCTCAAAGGTGTTCGAAAAAAAATTTTTTCTGTAAAGCTTAGTTGTTAGCATACAGTTATATGCAGTTTTGTGTGCTGAGTTCGAAAATGCATTCAGTTTAGCTAGATTCGCTCTGGATCGGGAGAAATTGGCGTCCAAAGCAGTGTTGTGCCGAACGAAAATTTTCTGAATTTAGTTAGTAAAAGTTAGTTACACCTTTTAAAATCTGAATTTAGTAAGTAAAAGTTAGTAACTAAATTCGCTCTCCGAGATTAGTAAGTTAGCCAAAAATTATCGAGTTACTTAGTTATGAGTTTAGTTAAAATAAACTAGTAGAAATAAGGCCATTAATGCATTTAAACCGATTAGTATTAGCTCTGGAGACCTGTTAGGATCAGAATATTCACAAAATAACAGTATTTCTCATTTTTTTCTACAAAAGTTTTGAAATATGACCGTTTAGTTTATCAAAAAGCTGCATATCAGGACAGGAACAATGCAAATATAGAAATATGAAGGCAAAACAAATAGTTTTGGACCTTATCATTTATCTAAGTTTAGGCGTTTATTGTCACTCAATGGAAAAGTGGGTGCATGTACATACAGTAACAGTAGGTGCCTCACATACATGCAACAGGGGGTCTGGGGTGTCTGCCCCCCACCCGACTTAGGCCAGAACCCCACGGATGGGGACATCCCCCACCGAGACGATTTTTCCGAACCCCCTCCAATTTTCTGGCAAGTAATTTTTTGAGCAAATTTTTTGTTTGAAGAGGATAGTGAGAAGGAAGAGAGAAGAGGAGGAAGAAGATGGAGGCAGAGGCGACAAGGCAAAGATGTTAAGAGAAAGAAGGAGAAAGAGGTCGAAGAGAAGAAATGGAGTGAAGAGAGTGATGAAGAGGAAGAGAGTGTTTTGTATTGTCAAGTTATCGAGTGGTTGCGTTTGTGTGCTTGTCTGTGTGTTGTGTGAGTGCCCACTAGTAGATAAACTCTTTCATTGGTGCCGAGTACCCATCGAGCCCACCTTCATTTGGTCCTTCTACAAGTCCCAGTTCTACTACAAGCTTCTGTTTCCCTATTTCGAATTCTCAAGATCTTGTGTTCCTTGGTCGTGATCGTCAGGCACAGCCGTGCCCCACTTGACGCTCACTTTGTTTCCAGCTACTTCACTACTATGTCAGTCTACTCTAGTCTACTACAACTCTCTCAAGACCACCGACAACTGCATTTTTTGCAATTTCGGACACCAAAATTGCCAAAATCGCCCGTAAAGCAGCCCTTTTTAGGTGTATTTGAGCCCAAATTAGCGATTTTTGACGATTTTTAGCCCAAAAATTGCGATTTTTTTCGATTTTTGAGCGTTTTTTAGTGCCCAACCCCCTCCCAAAATTTTTGCTCAGACCCCCCGGCCGGCGCCAGACCCCCAACTCCCTTCAACGGATGACCTGTTGCAAGCATGGTACCTCATAACAGTACATGTAATACAGTAAACAGGGCGGTTTCGAAGGTTGCCCCAAGCAAACGGCAACCTCCAGATCGGAACCTCAAGAGGACTTCCCATCCGATTTTTCAGGAAGGCAATTTTTGTCCCGATTTTTTAAATTTTAACAGCAACTGTTAGCTGTGTGTGCCTGAGCAGTTTCTTTGCGATTTTTAGTACTCAATCCTCCCTCTGTTTGGGCTCAATCCCTCCGACCTAGCTTAATCCCAACAACCCTTAAGCGGATGACCTCTACAGTATACATAAACCATTACGAATGCCAGGCAGTATTCTGTTTTTGTCACAAGCATCTGTGTTTAAAACAAGTGAAACCTTGTGCCGTTTTTGCGAGAGACCTCTCTATCAAACAGAACCTGATTGAGACCCTGGACTTTTTGAGAATTTTCACTGGCAACTAGATAGAACTAGTAGTAGTCGTATCAACGTAAAAAAGCATTTCTTTGCAAATAGAGTAGTCAACCATTGGAATTTGTTAACGGAAGAGCAGGTGGCCGCTCGTTCGGTGGGCGTATTTAAGGATAAACTAACAATTAGTAATCGAGGATTGCGGTTTGCGTAAGTGCACTGCCAGCAAACCGCTTTGCACTGGAGCCTCTGACTTTGTCCTGGTCGCCAATTTTGAACATTCTTCTTACTAACAAGTTCGTGTGCAATAAACTTTACTTTACTTTACTTATACCTGTGGCCGAAGCGCCTATCTTTAACACTATAACTAAACTGAATGTTACTAAACTCATAACTAAGTAACTCGAGTTTTTACTTAGTAATTTCTTGAAAATGAGTTTAGTTTGAGTTGAGTTTAGTTAAGCGAAATCTGAGTTTAGTTAGTAAAAGTTAGTAACTAACTAACTAACTAATGCTTTTACTTAGTAAATAACTAACTAAATTCAACCGGCACAACACTGGTCCAAAGTTGAGACCAACCCTTTTTCTTGACGAGCACTACTCGCTAGTATGACCATTAACCACGGTGCAATGCAGTTTTTCTTATGTAGTTTTTGCTGCTGATTCCGAAAATAACTTTATTTTTGCTCTACGTTGCCAACTTTTGAAGATATTGACATTTTTATGATTTGGGAAGAAAACGGCTGCACTTGCTATAACATGCTCGTTTGAAAGGTTACTCAGTTCAGTCGCATCTAGGGTACAGAGCGATAAAAATTTATATCACCTAATGCAGTTTTTGCCGCTGATTACGAAAATGACATCTGTTTTTCAATCTGACTGCTCCTGAGCTACTTATGTAACTTTTATGCCCTGGTACTCAGACAATAAGTTATCTGTCAAATCTGGACGTAATATGGTATCTATCTGGTGCAGTGTTTTCCGCTGATTCAGAATATCATCATATTTTTGCGCTACGGCCACTCGGTCGCAAGTTATGGGCCTCCAAAGTTTCATTAAGAAACATGCCATGAGAAGCCATAATCCTGAAATAAATGTTCAGTGTTCATGCATTTCTGAAATGAACCTTTTGTCAGTCAATAGTGTACCCGACCTATTTTGACACGCTGAGTTCAAAAATGACCTTTGTTTTTCTGTACTGCTGTTCAATTTTGAGATATTACTGATCAAACAAAATTTGCATTAATATTCATATATCTCCAAAAGGAGTAACTATAGATTAAAACAAACGCCATTTTTGAACTCAGCGGGTCAAAATAGGTCGGGTGCACTATTGACTGACAAAAGGTTCATTTCAGAAATGCATGAACACTGAACATTTATTTCAGGATTACGACTTCTCATGGCATGTTTCTTAGTAAAACTTCAGCGGTCCATAACTTGTGACCGAGTGGCCGTAGCGCAAAAATATGATGATATTCTGAATCAGCGGAAAAAACTGCACCAGATAGATACCATATTACGACCAGATTTGACAGATAACTTATTGTCTGAGTACCAGGGCATAAAAGTTACATAAGTAGCTCAGGAGCAGTCAGATTGAAAAACAGATGTCATTTTCGTAATCAGCGGCAAAAACTGCATTAGGTGATATAAATTTTTATGGCTCTGTACCCTAGATGCGACTGAATTGAGTCACCTTTCAAACAAGCATGTTATAGCAAGTGCAGCCGTTTTCTTCCCAAATCATGAAAATGCCGATATCTTCAAAAGTAGGCAACGTAGAGCAAAAATAAAGTTATTTTCGGATTCAGCAGCAAAAACTACATAAGAAAAACTGCATTGCACCGCGGTTTATGGTCATACTAGCGAGTAGTGCCAGTCAAGAAAAAGGGTTGGTCTCAACTTTGGACGCCAATTTCTCCCGATCCAAAGTGAATCAAGCTAAACTGAATGCATTTTCGAACTCAGCACACAAAACTGCATATAACAGTGTGCTAACAACTAGAGTGCGAACAATACCTAGAAAACCCAATACCCCAATACCCAATACCCAATACCAATACCTGAGACCCCCAATACCCCAATACCCAATACCCAATACCCAATACCCAATACTTGTGTAGCTGGGCCAAAAATTGCATTTCACTGGACAGGTACATTCCAGTTGTGTAAAAAAGATTTTTGGCACTGCGATTAAAATTTTTAAGAGGCTTGGTTGGGCCGCTGCCCAAGCAGGGCGAGAAAATTTTGAAAGATTAGCCTTTCAGAAAGCATTTAGAAGCCATTTTGAGCGTAAAATTAGCAGAAATTATCAGTTTTGGTACTTAATATTTCGTAATTAAGTCGTGTTTCTTACATGTACTTCCGGCGAATTTTTTTCCTACAATACATGTACCTCTGCCGGAAATTGTGTGCACCACCACAATAGCCATGCGCACGGTACTGGTACATTATCGTGACATTAGAAATGTCACCATTTTTATTTTAGATAAGAACACAGAAATTAATTACTGATGTAGCGCTTAGAAAAGCGCACACTTTTAGGAAATTCTACTAACGATTAGTTGATTAGGCCGTCCATAAACGACGTCGTTCCAGAAGGGGGAGGGGGGTCGGCAGAAATGCGACGATAGACGACACACCAGGAGACGGAGGGGTTAGCAAAAAACGACGTCACTTTTTTCGGAATTTTAGGCAACTTTGATTGTTATACTTTCAATTTAATTATATTCTGTCAATTTTTCTACATATAGAAAAACTTCCCAGAGTGGTTGTAGCGATCTATTCAATTGATTGTACGTACTGGTAACAAGAAAACATGACAGTACTGTATGTACTGCACTTTTATCGGGGCGGGGGGTAAACCAAAAACAACGACGCCTTATGGGGAGGGGGTCCCCAAGAAACGACGCAAGGCGATTTTGCGGGAAAGGGGCCCCGAAAAATCGGGATTTTGGATGGATGGCTCCTTAACGCGAAAACAGCTTCCTAAACCGAATCATCGATCAACTTTTTCGATTTTTTCAGATCAATTTTTCAGGTCAACATCGATTTTTCTCTAATTTTACCTGTCCCAATTAGTATTGGGTATTGGGGGGTAAAAACCCCAATACCCAATACCCAATACCCAATACCTGGAAAACACCCCAATACACCCAATACCCAATACCCAATACCCAATACCAGTTCGCACTCTACTAACAACTAAGCTTTGCAGAAAAAATTTTTTTTCGAACACCTTTGAGAGGCCAAAATACCCCCCTCCCCCCCTAAGCGCACACTTTGGGGCGCTCATTTTGTTTGGCCAACTCATGCCTAACTTTTGTTAAAACATTAGCTTGGCAGGGCCTTTGCACAAAAAGTTAAAAAGATTTTTCGAAAAAAAACGGAGTGGCATTTTGTGGAAATTTCGCAGTTTTCGGCGAATATCTCGGTAACCAGCTACGATCTGGAAACGGGATACCAGAAAATGAAAGGCCATTGGACCAGCTACAAAACCGTATGCGAGTCCGTATGGGATCCTAGCTTAAGAAACGAATGAAGGGTGATCGTTTGAATGGAGAGTGTCAGAGCTATTAAAATGAGCCCGAAAATTGCTGCCGACCCAACTTTGAGGGGGTGTAGCTCCGGTTCTAGGGGGTTGCTGGTGGCCGGGCATGCACCGTTGGTCTTCGACTGTGCTCTATTTTAATAGATATAAATATCAGCCAGATCCGTGAGATGGCCCTGCTTGCCCCCTCAAAGCTGACTTTCTCGCAAAATGCATCTTAAATACTTCAAAAACTCGTTGCATGGCTTTTACGCTCTCACCTAATCAGGCTCAACTTACTGTACCGTATCTTGATGGTGTGCCAATAGTGGAAGCAGACCGATACAGATATATAGGCGTTGAGCTTGATCCTGGGCTCACTTTCGCCGATCATACTCGGCGAAATGTGAGTCGGGCTCGAGCCGTGCTTGGCTGTCTGGGTCGAACTGTGCGTCCGTTTGTGTGTCAGAAATATTTTACGTTGTTGTATGTGGCGTTGATCAGGGCTGTATTAGTCTATGGTTTCCCTGTTTGTTATCCCTACTTCAAGAAGGATATGGTAGCGTTGGAGAGTGTCCAGAAGCTTGTATGTAAGCGTATTCTCAATAATTACAATCTAGACTATGAACGAATGTTAGAGCTAATCGGTCTCCCCTCCCTGAGTCGCTTTGCTTTTGAGTCTCGTTTTAAACTGACTTGGAAGTACTGTCATGGAGAAAGACACTTGCCGACTGGTACTCTGCAGCAGAGAGCCACCAACCGAGCAACCAGATCGAGCACCACTGCACAGTTGGTCATACCTCTTTGTCAGCTCGAACGGTGCAGACGGTCCTGTTTTCAACAGTGCTGTAAAGCTTGGAACTCTTTAACTGTTCAGGAACAGAGTATCGACTATCCCAATTTTTGTACGCTTGTTAAATCTCAACAGTTTTATGACAGAGCTGGTCGAAGTTTAGTTATTGATCTGAGTGTTTAGAATGTATGAGTTTTATCTGTATGTATGTAGTGTAGGTGTTCTAGTCAAGGGCAGCGCGTTGAAGGGCTCTTATGAGTATGCGTGTCCTCTTCTGTCTGGCACAGAATAAAGTTGAACAACAACAACAACTGTTGTCATAGT
Source organism: Sabatieria punctata (assembly GCA_030248155.1). Taxonomy (NCBI): domain Eukaryota; kingdom Metazoa; phylum Nematoda; class Chromadorea; order Araeolaimida; family Comesomatidae; genus Sabatieria; species Sabatieria punctata. The sequence continues at coordinate 52,010 of JASANB010004761.1, forward strand.
AACTTTTTAGCAAACCCGTATATTTGCGAAAACTAACAGGATGATTTAGATCCAGTCCAAGACATTCAACAGCATCATTGATAAGAGAGGGGCCTCTGTAGGCAAATGCTCTTTTGGCTGTGATGGTTCGAAAATTTGGCAGTTCGAGTTTTGGAAATGGGTTCAGTCTGTTTGACCGGCGGGATTCTCCATTGAGCAAGTGGGCTCTGTTCCAGAAATAGTTTGCATGGTAACCGTACCTTGGTACCGGTACCATATATGGTACCACTCCCTGCAGATTTCGTACAGTGCAGCTAAAAGTAGCGGTACCAAATATGGTGCCAGTACGATAAACGGTGTAGTGCCTTATACTGTGTTATGTTTTGCCGTTTGGCATGCTATTGGTGTTCGCTAAAAGCGGCGGGCAAGTAAAAATAAGATGTGGCTTTGCTGTGAAGCTGTTTACTTAACCACCAATCAGCAATATGCATATGTAAAGAAAGACCTCTTGACTAACAGATGTAACGCACTAAGTCGACTGAGAAGTTTATTCGACCGCACGTCAGACTCCAAACCGAATAGACTCACTAGCCGTACATCAAGCTCACATGGCACCTCTTATCAGAGGCACCATAACCCAAACATTGGTCGGCCCACGCCGGCTGAACTTACTAAAAATACACTCGATCACTGCATGACACATCAGAATCCGTTCACGTCACATCCTAACCCTTCACAAGTTGTGTGTCCTCACACAACAAGTGATAACCAACTTCGGTGGTCGAAAATAACTTATTCAAATACTACTATACTACCCTAAGACAATTACAGAAGAGCCTAAAGATCTATCAAATTCCCTCTTCTTGAAGATCTTGGTCCTGCATCTGTTCATTCTCTGGCTCTTGAATCTGTCTGCTCAATTGGCTTCTACCGTCTTGACTCATTGCGTGATCTTCTCCACTGGATGGTCTTGTTGCAGTGACCTCATATGGTGGTGGGTGAACAGTTCGCTGTAATTGTAGCAGGCTGCGCTGCAGATTATTGTTGTAGACGCTGTTCTGCTCGATGCGCTCGTCCAACTCTCTGTTTATGCGTGACTGATTAGTCCACTGTTGACGGTAGCCCTGACGGTCATTAGCCAGAGCCGTGGTTTGACTGGTAACTTGGGTTTCGACATTGTCCATATCCCTGGACAATCGGCGGACATTGATACGTAGCCTTCTGAGCTGACGGTGTTGTTTCGATTCCTGACGTCTTCCTCCAATCAATATTTGTAGCTGGTTGCAAACATAAAACAACTGAGTGTATAGTTGTAATACAGCTACTGCCAATAGACCACAAACGATGCTTGTCATCCGCGGCACATAACTTGCCAATCGATCCAGCAAACCGGAAAAGTACTCAGAGAGCCAGGACTGGAAACATTGGTCATTTGCCAATACTACTGGTAACTGAACAAGCAGGAGTAATCCAAGTGTAACAGGGAGTGCTGGTTGAACAAGTAAACCGGCGCTATTCCTTAGGGGAGAAAGTTTCTTGTGTTTAACTCTGTTCCCAGAATCGACATTTTCGTCGTCTGCAGAAGAGGTGTGCAATAACAAAGCCTGTGGGTCATCATTATCGGTAGGTTTACGTCTGGAACGAAGATTGTAACGATGGGTAGACTCTGGGGCAGTGGTCTGCTGGTCACCTGATACACATGAGTCTTCTTGTCTTTCAGACTGGTCTTGCTGTGGTTGTTCTTGGGTTTGTTCAGTTTGAGCATCTTCCACAACTGAGTTGTTATCTTGTGGGAGTGAAGACGGAAGTACAGGTAACCTGGAACTGCGTACTGGAGTAAGTCGATTTACATGGACCCACTTCGTAGGTTGTCTGGGATCATCCATGTACTGAATTTCTGCATTAGGATGTCGAAGTCCAACAATGCGGAACGGTCCTGTCCAATGCATTGCGAACTTAGGCGATTGGTGTCTTGGTACTGCTGGAGAGTAGAGCCATACAGGATCTGCGAGTTTGAAATCAGGGAGGTGAGTACCCTTGTCATATTGCTCTTTCATCTTGTCTTGGCTTTTTCTGTATTCTTCTTGTGCACACCGTCTTGCAGATTGTAGCTTCCAGGCAAGCTGTTCTCGATAAGTCGGGATGTCAACATAACGTCTTTCAGGCGCTATGAACACAGTTTCCAAAGAAAGTACACAATCTCTGCCATATAGCAGAACAGTGGGACAGCCACACAGAAAAACAATCATTATCATTGCCGTGTTGATCGCGAACTTGGGCAATTTCAGCATGATTTTGGGTGCAACAGCTGGTTGGTGTTTGTTGTTTTCAGGACTGGACTCATCAGAAAGAGCCAATGATCGATTGGAGTCCACATCAGAGTCATGGGTTGGAGACTCAGGCGCAGCTTTTCCATTAGACCCCTGCGAACCATGCTCTGAACCTTGGTCAGGCTGCTTTTCAGGGCTATCTTTTTCTGGTATCAAATGCTCAAGTGCTGCAACTCTTTGGGCCAACTGGTCAAAACTAGCCAACTTGCCCTGAGCCGTTTTGTTCAAGGCTTCCATCTTGGAATGATAACGCTTAGCGTCAGCCAACTGGTTGCGCAATAAGGTCTTGGATTCTTCTAGTTTGCTGATACGTGCGCATAGCACCTGGAAGGCACCCTGTTTTTCTTGGTTGCTTTTGGTGAGATCGGCCAAGGTTTGCGACAAGGTTTGGAGCTCTTTCCGAAGGGCAATAACCTCTTTGTAGGCGAAGCTACAGGCACAATCGCTTGGTTGGCGATCTGGCAACTGACCGAAAATTGTGGAAAATTTGTCGAAGGTTTTGCCCAGGAGCAACAGGATCGTTTGTTCATCTTTCGGCTCCGCTGGTTTCTCAGCCTGATCTGGAGTTGGATCTGGTTCCTTTTTGTAGCGTTGGAGACTGGATTGGCCACTGTGTGAAGTGCGCTGAATGGGTGATCGGCTCCGGTTGGGTTTCACTGAGTTGCCCAGCGACCACCGACTGTCAGAAACCTGGATACCGGGATTACAGGTGGTGCAGAGGCCGGCGGCATGAAGACAGTACAGGCATACAGTACTGTGGCATGACCAACAGTAGGCGTTGGTCAAGTCTGCCGATAGTCGTACGGCATTGTCCACTAGGCAATAGTGAACTATCTGCTCCTGATGATTCTGCACGACTGTACACCGATATCGGGGACCGTGCATACAGCCTACAAACATAGACATACACTCTGGTTCAGCATCGGTTTCTGGTAAGATTCCGGAACTGACAACACTGACACCTAGATCTGCAGACTCATCGAAACAATTGAGGTGTTCAGTACTGTACACTTGTCCGGGTTGATTACCTTCACGCCTTGGTGGACGTTGGGACTCCTCAGCCATAATTTGTCGAACAGCTGTACGTAGAGAGCTGAAATCATAAGCAGCATTATTTGCGGGATAATTGTTACGTTGACCGCGCCAATCAGGTTGGTAGTAAGATCGTTGACTACCGCGATTCCAGTAACCGCGTCCACGACCACGATACCAGGACGGTTGACTATAACTAGCATTTTGCATGTTAGATCTGGGAAAACCACCTGTACCACGTCTATTATACCACGGACGGGAATGTTGGCTATTGTAAGAACGGTTTGGGAAAGGTCTGCGACCACGTGTATTGGTAGCAGAATTTCTGTCTGTGGACTGTATCTGGCGCAAAGCAGCGTTCACCTCTCCTAACACACTATGGAGAGTAGGGTCGGAATTAACTGCGGCTGCGTGAGGTGTTGCGTTAGGGCTTGCTTTCACAGAAGTTGAGCAAGCGGGGTTTTGAATGCTTGGATTAGAATTCGTATGAGAAAGCTTGGCACGCCATTCATATTTCTTTGCCAGCTGAATGGCTTCCTCCAAAGTTGCGGGGTCTTTGTCCTCAACCGAAAACTGTAGATAAGGCAGCAAACCGCGAAGGAATATGTGTCTGCTTAAAGTTGCTCTAGCGTCCGCCGGAAAAGTGCTGTATGCATCGCGTAAAAGCTTAGTGATTGCACCTGCATACTGTTCAACAGATTCGCCCTGCGCTTGTGTGCGTTTCATGAGTTCTGCGGCTCGAAATTGCGCATTTGCAGGTGGACGAAATCGTTCGGTAAGTCGTTGCACTAGTGTGTTGTAATCCTGACGGTCAGCTTGCGGCAGCGAATCTAAATACTCGCGGGCTGGCGGCAAAATATAAACAGGGAGAGCGCGGCAGCGGCGCTCGTTATCCCAACCGCATGCGTCAGCAACACGATTAAAATGATTGCGTAACCAATCGTCGAAACCATCACCGACTTTGTCCCCTTTAAATGACGGAATAAGCTGGGAGTCATGACTGGTTTGAAAACCTGGCACTGTCGCATTCTGCTGTTGCTGCTGCTGAAAATTTTGTTGCAATTGCTGCAATGTCCGTGCGACATTTTGCATCTGCTGTACGGCTTGATCCATTTGTGCTTTCTGCTCTCTTTGCTGATGGCGTAAAGCACGATCTGTTGCTTGTTGCTGTGGAGTCTGAGTTGCTTGTGCGTCGACAGGTTTGTCTGCGTTTGTGTCAGGTGGTGACTCGCTAACTGAGAAAAATCGTTCAGCTGACTCAGTCAAATCAGCTTTAATAACTGGGCGTGCGGAAGCGGCAAGTCTGCTGCGTACAGAATCTCCAAGTCGCTGGAAGGGTGATCGAGTGCTCTGCTGATTACTGGACGTCTGAGATGACGCCGGAGGGCTTCGCTTGACGGGCATGAAGAAAATTCATCATATGGCAGCTACTAATTTTTTCCTCTATCTGGCTAGCCTTTGTCCACTTTCAAAATCGTAGTAGTTTTCGCCCTCAAATACAGCTGCTGCTTCAAAAGTTCAACTTTTAACCAGTCTATACTGAAAAGTGGAATAAGTGGCCGTCTTAAATTTGATTTCTGCTGCCTGGAACAATTTCTTTTTGGCTTTTCTTTCCACTCTACGTAGAAACAAAAATTTGGAGAGCGGTTGCGTAATCTGGGGAAGTTTGCCGGCAGTCCCAGACTAAACAACTGAACTCCTCGGCGCCGAAAAACGTATAAATGGCCACGACTCAGCAACTTTCAAAGAAGCCCGTTTGATAAAACTGGTTTAGCAGGAAAGGCAGAGCAGACGACCACCCCTGTACTGGATTCTAGGCAGAGCACCGGTTCTGAGTTAACAGGAACAAAGCAGGAACACGGCGAATCCGCGACTGGACTGCAGACTCTGTAGCAACGACACAGCAAAAGCAGGAGGCAGCACGCCGCTCGGTGGCTCCACTAAATGTAACGCACTAAGTCGACTGAGAAGTTTATTCGACCGCACGTCAGACTCCAAAACGAATAGACTGACTAGCCATACATCAAGCTCACATGGCACCTCTTATCAGAGGCACCATAACCCAAACATTGGTCGGCCCACGCCGGCTGAACTTACTAAAAATACACTCGATCACTGCATGACACATCAGAATCCGTTCACGTCACACAGAGTCCGCGTCTATTCAAATTGTCTCTGATGTCACTAAGTGTGACTGAAAACCCTCTGGCAAACACATTCGCGAAGTTATAGTCATCCCAACTTCCAAGTCCAAGTTTGGAGCCAGAGGAACTAGGAATTGATAACAAGGCAGGTGCATAGAAAGTAGGTTCCGGATAAAAACTGGTTTGGGTGGGGAACCGGTGCACACCGTGTCATCCCCCCGGGGGGTGTGTATGTAAAAGTGTATGTGGGGGGGTGGAGAGTATGTTGTCTGCCTTGCTGGTGTTTTTCTCGCCCCTCTGCCCACCCTGTTTGTGGTTTTCGGGGTCTTGTGTTTCTTATATCTCTCCCTTTTTCTTTTTTTTTTCTGTGCCCGCGCGCCCCCCGCCGGGCGGCCCGCGGCTGGTGTGTTTTTTTTTTTTTTTTTTTTTTTTTTTTTTAATATTTATTTTTGTTTTCTTCTTCTTTGTTGTTGTCCTCGGGGGCGGCCGCGGGGCGGGGGGGCAGCGCGCGGGCGATGGTTCTTTTGTGCCTTTGTGTTCAGATAGGCCGTGTAATCGGTATCTCGCTCCCATTTTTCACACGGCCAAAAATGATCTGAAAACTGTTCTCTTTAAGACAGTCAGGCACTAAACGCCATTATGCTACCGGTACCTAAGGTAGTGGTATAGCTCTACCATATATGGTACCCCCACATTCGGCCACTGTGGTGGTACCATAAATGGTACCCCTACCTTCGCATTGGTACCGGCGCCGGTACCATATGTGGTACCACTCTGCATACATGGGCCGAGGGGTGTGGGGTATGTGGGCCAAATGGATGGAGAACGGACCAAGTACAAAACGTTTGAGTAAAGCTAAAAATAGTTCTTAAATAAATCTATACGGTTTTTTTACGAAAAACTGCAATAGACTGTGGATTTTTGCATATTCAAAGGTAATACTTACACCATTTTCCTCTGATTTGTAAACCAAGTTTGGCAGTACAATTATATGCAGGGATCGCCTCTCCTTTCATGTCAGTATATCTGCAGCACCACAAATCAGTTAGATGAGGACCTTCGGTAAGCGTAGAACCATCCAGATACTTGGTCAGATACTTGCAGTGATCTGAAATGAGAAGAAAAGCTAATCTACACTTCTTTCAAATAAGCATTTAAGATGCATTCTAGCGTAAAACTGACAGAAATTAACAGTTCTAGCAGTTTGCAAAGGCCTGACTCAGAGAACATGCTTGCAATGGATGGAACGTGTTCAAGTACGGTCGTCTCACAGACTTCAAATCTGTGGTTTGCTACATTTTTAATCCAGTCAGAAAGAATACAATCGGGAAGGGGTATATTTTTGCGCGGATTACAAAAATAACCTTATCCCTTTGCAGCATACCTATTTGGCGGAACGCGTAGACCTATTTCCTCAGAGAATTTCATTTTGTAGTCTTAGTTTGTAGTTAAAAATTGTGGCGAAAATAAATTGTAGTCCGATTCCGACCCGATTTGCGGGGGGCCTTACGGCCTGCGATCAGACTCGAGGTCCATTCCGCTACCCCCGTGGTTTCGTCATCTCGGACGTTTCCCTTCTATCACTGCCAGCCACTCTAGCCATGCTGTTGGGCGCCAGGTACTTAAGAAAGTCCCTGGCGCGTTGACGTCATGGTGATGTCGGCTCCCAACGTCCGCTAGGTCCGCCCCTGGTGTGAGAGAGGCCCACCGGCCTAGTCGGTTTCCGTGGACAACTCCTGACGTCATTGCTCTTTCTCCAAGTTGGCATGCTGCAGGAGCGGCTTCGGTGCTATGGCAGATCCAGTTGGTTCCCATTTTATCTACTCGCTGTAACCAGCTTTCGGTGGCCTGGGTGGAGCGTTGTGCCGACGACCAACTCTTTGCAGCAAGAAACTTGCCGCGCCGAGAGGATGAACCACTACAACCGCTAGGGATGCAGGGGCCGCAGTGACTCAGAGGCAGCAAGCTACCCACTGAGCCAACGACGCGGCCTAAATTGTAGTCTTAGCTGGTAGTTGTCAAATTTAATTCAGGTTCAAAAAATATGTAGTTTTAGTTTGTAGTCAATTTGTAGTTAGTTTACCAAACGTCAGAAATTCGATATTACTGCAAATTTTTACCAATTGAACAATCAATCATAGAAATACTTTGCATAAATAATAACCACGGAAACCTGTTAATTGATTTTTTTTCTGTGAAAAAACCGCCTTTTCTAATAGATATTTCTGAAAACATTGTATTTGTCTACAAACTGCTCTTGTATTTGTCTATAAACTGCTTCACGGAATAGTTGATATGTCATGCGAAGAGTTTTTCTCTATAGCACCCCAAACTGTAACTCGTAGCCACTCTTTACAATACCGTTGTCAAGTAAATTAAAATTAAAATCAAATTAAATTCGAAAATAATTTACTTGCGAAGAGTAAATTAAATGGCAAGTAAATTAAAATAAAATGAAATCTCTGACAAAAATGACGAAGCAAGTAAAAAGTAAATTAAATTAGATTGAAAAGGCCGAAAATTTTACTTTCAATTTACTTCTAATTTACTTCTAATTTGCTTCACTGACCATTCGATCAGTGGTTGTTGTCGGCTCTCGCAAGCTACTTGCTGTTATTCTGTGCTCTTTCTGTCTGTCTATTTTACTGCACCACTAGACTTGAATCCAAACAGTCTAACTTGATTTTAAGCCGAAATTCGTATCTCAAAACTTTTATTATTTATTTAGCGTTTCAAGGCAAAACCTGTACGTACGGGCTACTGTTGCTATGGGTATTGGAATCTGAATTGGGTATGGGCATGGGTAGGTATTTTAATAATACCCGGGTATGAGGTACAAATCGGGTACTTGTCATTAAAATCGGATAAATAAACATAAATACCCATACATGTAATAGGTCATCCGCCGAAGGGTGTGGGGTGTTGGGGGGTCTGGCGCCGGCCGCGGGGATCTGAGCCAAAATTTTGGGAGGGGGGTCGGGCACTAAAAACGCTCAAAAATCGAAAAAAATCGCAATTTTTGGGCTAAAAATCGTCAAAAATCGCTAATTTCGGCCGAAATATTGCTAAAAAAGTGCTCTTTTACAGGCGAGTTTGGCAATTTTTGTGTTTGAAATTGCAAAAAATCGCAAAAATTTGCTCAGAAATTACTTGCCAGAAAAATCGGAGGGGGGGCGGAAAAATCGTCTCGGGGGGCATCCGGGGGGGGGGCTGGCCTAGTCGGGTGGGGGCAGACCCCCCTAGAGACCCCTGTTAAATGTATGTAAATACCCTAAAAATGCCAATTTTCAATTGGTTTTGCCAAAATGGTGTCTTTATCTGCTTTTTTGGATGTGCTCATTCTAGCAGATTTACTTCACAGTTACCACAGGAAAGGGAGAAGGGAAAATTTGTCTCGTGGGTGAACTACAGTTGGTAGGTACCACCAAATTTCAGGTAAGTCCAGGTTCAGGCATCTCTAAAATCCAATTTCAGGTTCAGGTACATTTTTCAAAAGTACCCAGGTGTCAGGTTCAGGTTCAGGTACTTTCAAATAAAGACCCAAATTTTCGGCTATGAGCTAAATCAATAGCGCTCCTGTTCCGTTTCTTAAGAAAACGATCCATGTTCAAAGCAATCGAAATTTACAAACCAACAATTCGACAAAAACGAGAAAAAGGCAAGACAATTTTTGCGGTATGACGGACCGATCGCCATTGTACGTGTAGTAGGAAACCCTGATGCACTCCAGGAACGTTCATTTCAAACTCTAAGTTCCGGCATTAAGTTATAAGGCTCTGGCTTACATAAGTTCTACTAGCTGACGTTTAAGCTTACCTTCAACAAACAAAACAAAGCTAGGCTTAGGCATAGCGGAAGACAAGTTTTCTTAAAGGCAAATTCCAGATGGGGCTTTTCTCCATAATCGCCTTCATTTTTAAGTTACAGTACACGTAGGTGCAGATAATGTGCATTAGTCGCTTCACGCACAGTGGCGTATCCAGGGGGGTGTAGGGTGTGTACACCCCCTTTTGCGGTGGAGGTAGGAAGAAAAAGTCTGTCAAAAAATATAAGAAACTAATGAATTATGTACTAAAACTGTTTATTTTGTGCTCAGAATGCGTTTTTGAAGGCCAAATTTTCAAAATTTTCTCGTCCTGATTGGGCAGAAGCCCAACCAGGCCATTATAAACTACTAAAACTTGTAATTTCTGTTAATTTTAAGCTTGGAATGCGTTTTAAACGCGTTTTTGAAGGCTAATTTTGCTAAATTTTCTTACCCTGGTTGGGCAGCTGCCCAACCAGGCACTTTCAAAATTTTACACCCCCCTTTCCAAAATCCTGGATACGCCACCGTTGTTCACGCACACCATTTTTAAGAACAAAACTGTAAAGCGTCAAGCAAACTAAGCAATTTCAAAAGTTGACAGTACGTGCTACTTGTACCGGGAAGTTTAAGACAAGAAAAACCTGAAAAGTAGGTACCGACCTAGTAGGTGTCAGGTAAGTACTTTATTTTCAGTAGGTATGGGCGACCATTTTTAATAATTCTCGCTACGACCACGAAAATATGCTGAAACGGCCGATAGCATGACCGCATAGGACAATTCAGGCAAAAAACCGCATTCGATTTCATTAAAAATTAGAAAAATGCGATTTAATGACAGCCGCCCGCGAAGGACTTTTCTATGGCGCACTTGGTACCATTATTATTATGGGCAATATATTTGAATAACTCGCGCTACAAGAAAAAGTTTATGCTAAAACGGCGATAGCATGACCGGATGCGATAAATTACGCAAAAAACCGCACTTCATTTCATGAAGAATTACAGAAATTCGTGTTAACCCTTCCGAAATACAGGTACGCGTATACGCGTACCGAACCTATCGGCGAACCTATCAGAAATAGACACGAGCAAGTTCGTGTGGTTTTTTGGTTCAGGTAGAAAACTTGGCAAAGATCAAAAAGACGACATAAAGGTACGTGTTTAAAGGCTCTGTTCACTAAATTCCGTCTTTCGTGCTTAGAACCGTTCTGAACCATTATCCCAATTCCGATCTTTTCTAGGCGAACCGATAAAGGTGCATCTGCTATTTTTGTATGAACCTATGTCATTGGTTTTTAGTAATCTAGGTTCGGCTCGTTGAGTCTTTAACCCGAACCAGACACTTTTCTCAAAAACGGACATTATCAAATTTCCACCTTCTAAAAAGTTGAACCTTTAGCAAAAAATTCGACTTTTGCAAATTTTACCAATTTTATACTGGCGCCGGTTTTAGTTGCTCCGCATTGTACCCAGTCTAGTCTCATCTGTTTGTTATTTTAGTGCATTCTGCGCTACTGTATGTTTATCTTGTGCGGCTTCCGCTTGGTATCGCAGATTAGATTTGCTAGCCAAACAGCGGATCCAGGGTTACTAAATTGATCAAATTTCGTACAGATGGTAACTCTGCGCATCGGCTATTCACCACCACCGCGGACAAATGTATGGCTGACATGCAGCGCAAGAAAACAACAACAATGTGCTACGGATGCCAAGTGAGACTGTGTGTCGGCGATTGTGATTGGCGCTTTCACTATTTGCCTAATTTCTTTTACAATGACAAGCAATGTAAGGGCAAGGTCAGAGTCTTTTGTCAGAGGCGTGCAATGCTTTAACTGTGTCTATGCTTTGCTTTGAATGTTTTCTGCCTCTGTGCTCTGACTGTTTTCCTCTGCTGAATGAAGTGGTAAAAGCGTTGAATTTTGAACAAAGTCTGATTTAAAACAAAGTCAGATTTTTAACAAAGTCGGATTTTGAACATTGGTTCTGTTTTGCAGGAAAGGCTCGCAGTGTAGAAAATCATTTACGAACCAATAGGCGCCTAATGGTTCATTAATCATGGTTCGATTTTTTGTAAATTGTTCTGGTGGTTTTCAGCAAAGGTTCGTATGAAAATTTTGCTAAGAATTTACCCGAACCCGAAAGCAGAAATTTTTGCTAAATTCTACCATTAAAAATGCGAACCAAAAAAGTATGTGCGAACCTATTGAACCGAACTAAATCGCCAACTTCGGACATTCGGTTTTGAGACGAACCGGTTCGGATTCTTCCCGAACAAATCAAAAATATTTCAATCATTTCGGAAGGGTTAAAAACAGTTTTTGTGTGAGCCGCGCAGTTTAGAAATTAGCATTTGGTCGCACGTTTGAACTGGGACTGATTTTCTGTGGCGCGATTTACGAAAGATGCAACCCACTTGATTGTTTAAAATCTACTAGAAGGCCGTGAATATCCGTAACACAGCCAAATTAATGCGAAAAAGTATGATTGCAAGCGTTGCACAAAATAAAATACTGAAATGGGAAAAATTTAGAGTTACAGAAACTTCAACACCGTTTGTGGGGTTAACTACAAACAGCAGAGAGCCAATTCTTACCACATTCGAAAGCCTGAAGTCTACTGTACTCAGAACCGATTGAAACCCTTTCGCCAAATTCATCGTTTTATCACAACAATCAGGAACACGAAAAAAGTCCACGAAAAAGCCGATTTTCAGTAGTTAAGAAAGAATCCAATTTGTGGGGACCGCGTCAAACTGCGTTAAGAAAAAGAGTGGTGCTATATAGGTAACAAGTTACGCTGATTTCAAATCCGATTGAAACCAATTTAAATAAACTCTCCTTTCAACAGAAAATGGACGTTGAAAAACGACGAATTCAGTTTTTGAGAAAAAAATGCCCTTTAACGGCTGAATTATGGTTCAAAATGCATCTTATTCGATAGCTCGTACTCTGTTTCATAAGTACATCACTTCCTACCATCAATAACCGAACTTAAAGAAGAATTGGCGCTTGAAGTTGCGAAAACCGTTTTCGGACCATATTTTGCCCGTATTTTTGTATTTTCTAAACGGCGCAGCCGGACGAAGCGTGCCCATCCCTATTTTGAGGTAGGTTCAGGTTCACAATTTTCAGGTTAATACCCAGGTTTCAGGTTCAGGTTCAGGTATACCTACCAACTGTAGGGTGAACCTGGGGATCTGGCCTAACCTAAGTCAGGTGGGGAGGGGCGGGGGCAGACATCACCCGCTGTTACATGTATGAGAGCAGGTGTATCAGACCATAAAAGCGATATACTGTATGCCAATACCTACGGTAGGAGGAGCACCCTATAAGACTCACCAGGGGCTGGCACAACACAAGGTTCGAAACAGTAACCCCAATGTTGACCAGCTGCATACATAACTTTTGTACTGACTGTATCTGGATTGGTTAATTGTATCAGTGGTTTATAACACCAAGGGCCATGGTCAGACTCTTCGTGATCAGGTCCAAAAGGCAATCGATCATATCTGCAATAGGTTCGATTGTTCTAGCCCATGCAACAGTCTATCCTTCTCACCTCCTTGTCCATCTGCAATAGTTACTGTGGTCTCCTCTTAGGTAATGGTGTTCTTTCTGAGACTTTGTCCACGGTAAGCATGCGGTGCCCAATACAGTGATGTTCTTGTTGCCAGTGTAAATATCAGGAGCAAGTGTAAAGTTTCTTACACACGAAAACTCGTTATAGTATACACATTGGTTAACCTCATCAACACAGTTGTGGTCTACAACCGATATATACAGCAGTGTTGTTCCCAGTAAATTTACTGAGTAAATGTTACTCGGTACTTAGTTATTTTGAATTAAAGTAAGTACTTTTACTTACCGGTAAAAATTTTTCAAAATTTTACTTACTGAATACCGAGTTTCAATATTGAATTACTCAATTAGAAAAAAATTCGGTAAACTCGGTACTCGGTAATTTACTGAGTTGTTTACTTAGTAAAACCTTCTGCAATAGGTTAGCTCGCCGCACCTGTGCAAGAAAATATACGGTTTTTCTTTCGCTAATAGATCTGCTAACGAAGAAAACGCACATTTGTTGCCAATTTTTTGCAATTTTCACTGCTTGTTTTGTTGCATAACCTAAGCTTTCTTTGCGCGGCAGAATTGCAAACAGACTATCAGGCGCGAAGACTATAGAAGTAGAAACTATATTTTAATTGACGTTTTTAGCATCAGTCTGATGAACTGTGAGGAAATGGCGAAACTTAGAACCACTCTACATCTACGTACCAATTTGGCGAAGATTTTCATCTAAAGCCATATCCTCTAGTCACAATGTGCATATTTTATTAAGATAGCCTTCTTAGTTCCTGAGATATTTGTCCTCAAAATCAAAACAGATATTTTGGCAATCAACAAGAGTGATAATGAACAACCCAGTAGATTATTTTACTTTTGCAACCATGAATCTGAACCGATTTGAATGAACCCTTTTTTGAATGAAAGACTGATAAATTCTTCAAAGATTGGTGCAATTTTTATTGAGATTTACAGTTTAGTTCTTGAGATATTTGCCTTCTAAGTCGAAACAGATTTTGGCAAAGAACAAGAGCGATTCGTTTGCATTTCATAATAAAGCAGATTCCTACTGCTGGGGCTAATGATACTTTAGTGTTGAACTAAACCGAGTTTCTGTGTCACCTGTAAAGCCTCCAAAAGCCCTTAGCAGTAGCAGAAATCCGTTTTATTACGAAGTACAGAATAATAAAAAATCCCTCTTGTTCACTGCCAAAATCACTGTTTTGACTTTGAGAGCCAATATCTCAGGAACTAAGCAGAGTACATTAATGAAAATTTCAGCAATCTTTTAAGAATTTATTTATCTTTCATTTAAAAAAGGATTCATTCAAATCGGTTGAAATTTGCGGTTGCTACAGCGAAAAATCTGCTGGGTTGTTTTTTTTGGCACACCCTGTATAATGCGAAATATCACAAAACATGATTAAAATTTTGAAAAGTCGAGCTACATTATCTTAAACTCATCAATCTGCACTGGAAAAGGATTCTAGTAGCTAAAAGCTTTATCAGTTAAACATTTTCAGATAAATTGTATATTTCTGAATTTCGAAGGTTTTTACCGAGTTTACTGAATTGTTTACCGAGTACTTACCGGGTTTTCTTTGAAAAACCCAGTACTTACTCGTACTTACTGAATTTCAAAAAATCTGAATTTACTTACTGATTACTTACCGAGTTTTAGAAATTTGAGCTAGGCACAACACTGATATACAGGCATTTGGGCAAAACTAAGCACAACACAGACAGTGCTTGCAACCGCTTGACCGGGGACACCAACCTCATCTGGGGATAGGGTGTTCCAGATGTCCCGATGGGGACACGGTCGGGGACAAGCCCCCAGGGACAAGATGGGGCTTGTGCCGGGACAAGGGGTTGTCCCCGACTCTCAGGGACAAGTTGGGAGGTTTTGCTCTCTGGTCTGCATCAAAGAGATAAAGAGAAGCCAGTATGCCAAAGCCTTCAACAGAGCACCACCATACCCGTTTGATGCAGATTGCAGACCAGGGAGCAAAAGCTCCCAACAAATCCCTGAGAGTCGGGGACAACCCAGGGTCTTTCTACAGTATCCAGGCTTCAAAATTCAGCATACCCCACTTGTCCCCACTTTCGGGGACGTGTTTTCCTTGTCCTGAGGGACAACTTCTTGTCTCCTGAAGGACAACTTCTTGTCTCTTCCTCATGACAAGACAACCCCCCTTGTCCCGGGACAACCCATACAACCCTTGTCCCTGGGGCTTGTCCCTGACGGTGTCCGAGACATTTGGAACACCTGTTCCCCAGAGGAGGGGGTTGTCCCCCCCGGTCTCCATTAAATGGATATCGAAAGCCCAACTACATGTGCGGCAGGTTGTCACATTAGATCAGATCGAGCAGCTTACCGAGAAATGGATTTGGACAGGCATGGAAACAGTATTCCCAGGTTGAATCAGGATCGTTGTTGTGTATAGCGGGATCATAGGTGATGTAGCACCAGGGAGCCCTTGGGTAAGCACCCAGGGTAACTCTGCACTGATTGGTAACATCGCCCAAGTCCGCCTTTTCCTTACTGCGCCATTTTAGACACGGCTTGCCGGATCGTGTGTGAGACTTTTGACCAGTGTAAGAGCCTGGGAAACATCTGAGTGAGCCCACATGAGCGCATTCTTTGTTCTCATCTACACAGCTGCCTAAAAGCTCTCTTGAGTAGTGTGCAAGAGTGAAGAGAAGGAAGAGAAGGAACGTGATTTGTCATAGTCCTGACAGTCTGGGAAGCAGTACTCCCAATCAACCCCAATGTGTGGGCCATGCTGTACGTAGCAAAACGGGCCCTGGAATCTGCTTGGGTTGCGGCAGAAGTTGTGATCCAGATGACCAAGGTATTTTCCCTTTGCCTCACTCCACTTTAAGCAGGCACGACCATATACTGAGGTGTTTTTCTTTCCCATGTAGGACTGAAATGCTTCGCACTTTGACTTCCCGTTGTGAGCGCATTCATCCTTTGTCCCTTCACGCTCCACACATTGCACACCTGTTGCAATCAAACATGTAGTCAGGGGTTTGGGGCGGTCTCCCAAATCCCGATTTTCCCTCCCCGGAGTTTCTTACTGTTTGTTAAATTTTATGGTATGTAGAACAGTGCAGACCATTTTCAGTTACTGGCTTGGTTCCTGAGTTTTAACCTTTTGCAAATGACTGGATTTTGAATGTATTGGGAAGTTTCTGGCCTTCCGATAGGTTCACGGTCCAGCTTTTGTGATATGTTCAGTCCAGCTTACCGATACGTTCAGTGCGGTTTTCCAATAGGTTGTTTTCAGATTGTCTTGGTTTAGTGCAGTAAACTTAATATTATTGTTGGTTTAAGTATAAGTAGTATAAGGTTGTTTTTTTAATTATTTCAATTGTAAGCGTTATCTGAACATCTAAAACAACAATTTTTGAGTTTGCGTCTGCTTGAAAACGCTTGCTTCCCGATAGGTCTGAAATAGCTTTCCCATATGTTTATCATCATTTTTTGCTTTCCGATGGGTCTGAAATAGCTTTCCATATGTTTAACATCATTTTTTGTTTTACGATGGGTCTAAAATAGCTTTCCGATAGTTCTAAAACAGCTTTCTCATACATGTAACAGGGGGTCGGGGGTCTGCCCCCACCTGACTTAGGCCACACCCTCCAGATGGTGACCCCCACCCGAGAAGATTTTCCCAAGCCCCACTCCGATTTTTCTGGCAAGAAGATTTTGAGCAATTTTTGCGACGTTTTACAATTTTAGACACAAAAATTTTCAAAATCTCCTGCAAAACAACACAATTTAGCTGTATTTCAGCCCAAATTAGCGATTTTTTGGCGGTTTTTAGCCAAAAAATTGCGATTTTTTCGATTTTTGAACGTTTTTTAGTGCGCAACCCTTCTCCTTAAATTTTGGCTCAGACCCCCTGCCGGCGCCAGATCCCCCAATCCCGTCCCCCCTTTGGCGGATGACCTGTGACATGTTTGAGCTTTCTGAAATGTTTACCATTATTTTTTGCTGTCTGATAGGCTGACCAATTACGCCATATGGTGTTGGTTATTTGCAAAGGGATAAGCTTATAGTCAAGTGCTGCTTATGGAAAACATAAACAGGACAGTATTGTATGTACTGCACCTTCTGTTTGCGCAGTAACTGAAAACGACGTTGTTTTATTTAGAGGATGAGACTCCGAAAGTGGAGGGGTTTGAAAAGTCGGGATTTTGAAAGACATAGTTTATGGATGGCTATACCAGTTGGTGGTACGCTGCAGGTGAAGAAACAGTAGCCCCACTCAACTTTACGTGTACTTTCGGGGAGCTTTTTTGGGTTTCAGATCTCATAATTGAATGCAAAAAATGATCTTTTTATCTTTGTCTATTTTTACAAAGGGTGATTTCCTAGAAGAATCCTTCAAAATCGCTACTAGTGCAGAATTTACGAAGAGTCAGTTTGAGTTATTCATGGCAACCTTTTGGTGGTGTTTTTTGTTTAGGTTTAATAATAATGCAATGTTCAACAAAGTAACAAATACAAGTTTAGTACAGGGTGTCTCAAAAGAAATGATCACATTTCTTTTTACTGCCATTTCCGTAAATTTTGACCAAATAGGCTGAAATTTGGACCATAGGTGCCAAAAGTCGGGCAATTTTATGTGTTAAAGTTTGGTGCACTAGGCTTGACTCAATCCCGAGAAATTTCAAAAAAAGTGAAATTTGGTGATTTCAATAGTGAAAGGCGGTCACCGAAAAATTGAAACATTTCCTTTTCCTATATCTTTTCTAATTTTTGACGGAATTGGATGAAATTTGGAGTGTAAACGCAGAAGTTCAGGGTAATTCGTTTGTAAAAAGTTGACGCATGAACTCCAACGCTATCGTTAGAGCTTAGGCGATAATGTAATGTAACGTTTTTTCGGTGACCGGCTTTTGGTATTGAAATTACCAAATTTCACTTTTTTTGAAATTTCTCGAGAATTGGTCAAGCCTAGTGCACCAAATTTTAACACATAAAATTGCCCGAGCTTGGGCACCTATGGTCCACATTTCAGCCTATTTGGTCAAAATTTACGGAAATGGCAGTAAAAAGAAATGTGATCATTTTTTTGAGACACCCTGTAGTTTGGGTATGGAATTTTCAGGAATCGGTTTGGTATGGGTAGGTATTCAAAAATACCGGTAATTTGGTTTTTAGACACCATAGAATTTTTGCGTGGAAATGTTGCCTGAATTTTGTTCAACATAAATAGATAAGATTGGTCTTAGCTATGCTTGAAGCATTCTATTAGTACAATTAGAAAATAATTTTAGCCTTTATTCTGTCTAATGCATTTTCTTTGGACATTTCCTTGAGTCTTTTTCCCTGTTTCTTGAGCCTCCATTAAATTACATATTAGCAACGCGTCTACTGAATGCCTAGCAAAAACGCCAAAAGAGTTCCACGTTGAGAGTGTAGTCGGTATAACACCAAGGTGCTGGATAACCCGGGGACTCTCTGCAAAAGTTGTATTGTTCTCCATCTAAGTGGTAGGCTTTCTTCTCCGCTTCTGTCCAGTATCTGCAGTTACGAAAAGTAAGATTGTGCTTATCGTTATCTCTCGTTCCTCTGTATGGCAGTCTCATGCATGCATCACTTCTTTCATATACACAATATTGTCCTGGGTTGAATGGAATTTCATCAACACATTTGTAACCTGAATTCACAATAGTTCTAACTTGCACAGCTTGGTTAGCCATTATTTTCTACCAAGACTAGTGTCGGGGCAGGGTTCATAGCAGTATTCCCAGACTAGCGTGTCGTTGTGGTTCATTGCGCAAATAGGAGCCTCGACATCAGAAATCACTGCACACAGGTTGACGTATCTAGATGGCAGGTCCCATCTGCTGTGTTGCTGCAGATTCCAGATCTTGCAGTCTTTTCCACTTATACCTGTCCATTTCTCAAAATATGTTCCATGCTCGCAAGCTGTATTCCCGTAGTAGGCACACTGTGATTCCGAACTCACGCATACGTCAGCTGAACCACATACGTACATATATGTAATAATACATGGGCAAAGGCGGGGGTCTGAGGGGGGTTAACCCTCTCAGGCTCTGGCCTACCCCCTCAGGCCGCCGCTACCCCCTCAAGAATTTTAGGACCAAACTTAGTTTAGAAAATTATATACAGGGTGTGCCCAAAAAAAACAACCCAGCAGAGTTTTTGCTGTAGCAACCGCAAATCTCAGCCGATTTGAATGAATCCTGTTTTAAATGAAAGATAAATAAATTCTTGAAAGAATGGTGAAGGCCCTATTAAGATACGATGCTTAGTTCCTGAGGTATTTTCCTTCAAACTCAAAACAGAGATTTTGGCAGTGAACAAGAGCGATTCCGTTGCAGTTCACAACAAAACGGATTCCTACTGCTGAGGGGCAACAAGACTTTTACAAATGAAGTAACCAAGCATGTGTGGCACCAGAAAAACCTCGTTACGTTAGCCCTGAGCAGTAGGAATCGGTTCTATTATGAAGTGCAACAGAATAATAAAAATCGTTCTTGTTCATAGCCAAAATCTGTTTTGACTTTGAGTGCAAATATCTCAGGAACCAAGCATCATATCTTAATAAAAGCTTCACCAAACTTTCAAGAATTAATTTATCTTTCATATAAAATAGGACTCACTGAAATCGGTTGAGATTTGCGGCTGCTACAGTAAAAAATCTGCTGGGTTGTTTTAATCTCTGTTGTGCACTGCCAAAATCTCTGTTTTGATTTTGAAAGCAACTATCTCAGGAACTAAGCAACGCATCTTAATAAAAGCTACACCAGTCGTTCAAGAATTTATTTATCTTTCATTTAAAGCAGGACTCATTCAAATCAGTTGAGATTTGCGGTTGCTACAGCAAAAAATCTGCTGGGTTGTTTTTTTGACGCACCCTGTATACAACATTTGTTCCACAAGTAGTACATAATTATGACAAAAGCATGGCTAAAAATTAGCATGTCCACGATCCCTATCGTTTAAAATGTTGGAGTACTATCATTAAATTAAATTCACCTTTCGTCATTTTTGAAATTCAAGTTTTTTAAAAAATGTGGTTCAGGAACTTCCCAGTGGTCGGAGCGATTTGTGAGTGCCCCCAATACAAATTCCACATTAGAAAAAGTGGTTTATATAAAATTTAAAGTTTCGTCTGCCTCAAACGTTCAGATTCAGACGAAGAAATGCCTCAGTCCACTTTTTGAAAAAATTGAGTTCTACTCAGCAGCACAATCCCTTAACTATAGACATGTTCAATACAAATTATTTCACCTGAAAACGTTCTATGTCAACGCAATTTTTTAACAGTGCTCGAAATTCAGTTGAAGAAAAGTCTAAGTCCAAGTCAAAAACCAAAATATTCACACTCAAAATTAAAACTTTGGCCTAGACAGCTGAAAGTCGATGCACTAATACATAATACAGTGATGTCTCGTTAATCCGGACAAGATGGGACCGGCCAATTTTGTTCGGATTAGCGAATTTCCGGCTTAACGAATTAAAGCTAAAACACTGTTTTTCGGGTCAAAGGCCTAAATGACAGCTTTTTGTTAGTTGCATATCAGATTCTGTAGCTGTACCTCCGAATTACAACCCAAAAACTTATTTCAGCTGATTATAGCTCCTAAAAAGGCAAAAATAATCACATTCTGACTCAAGGAAAAGCATTATTCAATTGAAAACTCACACCTGAATTGAAAAATTGCGCATGGATTTTGTCCAAATTAACCAAATCCGGATTAACGAATCACTTTACCATACAAATTTCGAAGTTGGGACCCCAAATCTTCTGTCCGGATTAACGATTAAGATTAACATGGGGAAAAATTGGGACCTGGCCTAATCTTGTCCGGAAGGCGAATATCCGGATTAACGAGGTCCGGATTAACGAGACATGACTGTATACATAGAAGAGTTCTCAAACCCCTGAAAAGGAATCCCAGATTTGATGCTTCTTTTCGAGGATACAGTAATCGATCTGCTTAACTATTGAATCAAAAATTCGAATTTGATGTTCTGGCTTACTAATCAAGATTTTCACTTAAAATCGAGGGTTTTAGAGTACTTTTTGACTGCTTCAAGAAGCTTGGGTTGAATTTCGTTTTTGGAGAAAAAATTGTTTCAATTCCCTTTCAGCCCCAATAGCTTATCTGTAACCCCTAAAATCTATGCTCTATATTTCAAATTACTGTAGCGCTATCCTTAAGCTACAGAATGGTGGCAAGAATGCTACAGTACGCCTACTACAAGTTCTGGAGTAAATCAGCTAACGGGTGAAAATCGCAAATTTTCCACATTTACTAAGGTTGATAAAATTTTGAAATAAAATTTCTCATTCAATAATGATTGCTGGGCTTAAAAATCGGGGGGCTTTAGAGTACTGATAGACTAGTTGAAGAAACTTTGATCGAATGCCGGTTTTGAACACTAAAATAAGCGTTTTGGCTCCTTATTCTGGAATCTCTCAACGAGGGTTTTACATTTCAGATTCTTGTAGCTCAATTTTTAAGCTGCAGATTGATGGCAAGATTGCTAGTCCACTACCCAGAGTTCTGGAAGGCAATCAAGCCTAGTAAAATTATACTGCACTGTTACTCTTACTGATATTTTTTTAAATTTGTGAATATAAGGGTTTAGGCTGTTTTATGGTTTAGACCTTAAAGCAGCCTAAGTCCACTATCACAATTTTTTAAATATATGCAAATCAGGAAACATGTGGGGGCCAAAACTCAGGTGCAGAGTAACACTGGTATGGGCCTCTTTTGGCATAATACACTTTAGGGCAGGGATGTGAGGTGTGTTTTTTCCGCTGTTTTTTCCGGTTTTTCCGAAAAAAAACCGGTTTTTTTCCTAAGGGTCGGAAAAAAACATAAATCGCGGAAAAAACTCAAGCAAAAAATAGCTAATTTATGTCACTTTTCTAACCAAAAATGGATTTTTGCGATGTATAATAGGCCATACTGACTTAAAACTGTTAGAAAAACAACAGAAAAGACCAAATTTGGCATGATAAAACAAAAATGCAAACTGCTGTAAGAAAATTTGCAAATATGGTTTATTGATGAAGCCTGTCAGGGACTGTTTCATGCCTATTTCGTGATTTATATCTATGTAGCACGTGTATTTCTGGTCTGAAAAGACTGAAAAAGGCGCTAGAAAGCGTTAGGAATCATAACACCAGTCTAGGATACTCAGAACTTGGGCTGGAGTTTTTTTCCGCGATTTAGGAAAAAAACCGGAAAAAACTGGAAAAAAACAGGCCGAGGATTTTTTCGGGAAAATATACAACCCTGCTTTAGGGCATAGCAGTTTGCACAATTTATTTCAGGCTGTTCGAAAACTTTGAACGCGTTTTGCTCGTTTCATCTATTTATGAACTGAGGCATTTCTTCGTCTGAACGCTTCAATTAATCCGCTGAGGACTTTTGCCGAAAACCACACATGGGGGCACTCTACAAACCTCAGATAGGGTTTTGTGATCAAGTCCAACGAGGGTTTTGCGATTTTGGATCTAAAATAGTCCAGAAACCCCTACTTTTGATTCTAAACCAGGTGCAAAACGCTTTTTTGAGTTATAAAATTACTGAAGATCCCTATTTACTGCTTTGAATAAGGCTCACCTGAATTAGTGCAGTTGGCATAGCAATCCATCTTGACGCGTGAAGAATCAGCACCTTTGACCAGACACCATGGTCTTGTTCTGTCTGTGGTTGTGATACA
This sequence comes from Sabatieria punctata, assembly GCA_030248155.1. Classification (NCBI taxonomy): domain Eukaryota; kingdom Metazoa; phylum Nematoda; class Chromadorea; order Araeolaimida; family Comesomatidae; genus Sabatieria; species Sabatieria punctata. The sequence continues at coordinate 74,590 of JASANB010004761.1, forward strand.
GCGATTGTGGTAGGGATCAATGGCATAGCGTATGGCATCCTCGTAAAGCCATAGCAAACACTCACGGCCGTCCTTAGCTTGGGTTCGTGAGCCTCTGTAGGAACCTGGACTGCACGCGTTTGTGCCGGCATTTGCACAGTTGTTGTCCTGATCAAAACAGGAACCATTTGGTGCTGCAAACAATCCACATCAGCATCACTATTCTAAGATACAATGGTGGCCAAAAAGAGCAGCTGGTAGGTACTGTTTCCCAGCAAGTTAATAACAAATAGCACGTTAATTTATTTTCGGGCGAAATTGGTTAGCAAATAGAAAATTCCTAGCAAGTTAATTTTGCGCAAAGCGCCGCCCAGCTAATAAATAGCTAAATGTAGTTTATTTCGGATTGAGAGTGTGAGAAATTTGCTAGGAATTTGCTAGCAATTTACTTGGAATTTACTAGGCTCAGACATATTCATCCATTATCCCTATCCTTCCCCGCTTGGCTTGGGACATGATAAGCTGCAACCTAATCAAGTTTTCTGTTAAAACCAATGCTTTGGGTTCTAGAGTAGGTGAAAAGCCAATTTTGTGCTGAACAATGTATTGACTGGGCTAAAACGTTGGAACCCAAAATGGGTTTTTTCAGGTCTCCCCAAAAATCTGCTAGGTGACTTTAACAGAAAAATCCTGCCTGCCCTTTACTCCGACATGTAGGTTCAAAAGCGCCAACTTTTAAGGTCTACCGTCCGATTATTGAGCTGCCAAGACTCGATCGGTTCAGAGACTGACTCAAAAATAACTGATTTCTGAGCCAGTTATAACTTGCAGCACCCATTCCCGGGACAAGGAGGGGGTTTGTCAAGAAGAAGAGGCAAGAAGTTGCCCTCCGGGTGGACAAGAAAAACAAAGCAGGAGACAATGGGGTATACTGTATTTTGAAGTCTGGATACTGTAGAAAGAGAAGGGGTTCTTTCTCCCCGACTCTTGGGGACAAGTTCGGAGCTTTTGCTCCCTGCAGGTCTGCATCAAAGGGATAACATGCTACCTGTTTCTGCATACTGAAGAAAGCCCCAGCAAAGCAAAAATAGGTAGGTACAGGCGCTGTTCATTTTGCTTAACTGTAAGTCAGAATCATGGCATCTGCTGGCCCCAAAACAGAACATAAATTTGCATGCAGAATGATCAGAACTTGCCACCTATGGTGGCCACCAAGGTAGCAGCAGCTTTCGCGGTTGATTTGAGCAGGCTCCCGTTATTTCGAGATAACGACAAAGTAATAGTTGGCAAAAGGCTGCACAGATACAGTACTACGATAAATTGAAGCATAGGATAATTGGTAGAAACAGAGGATACAGAGGATCCACAATGGCCGGGCTGGGCCGCTATATACATAGGTCAACAGAATAATCTAGAAAGTTACATGTGAGAAAAGTAAGAACAGTGACGTAACATTATCATAGGCGCCTATATACAATGCATGGAAAGTTCTAGAAGGCCACGCCCACCAGTCAATTGGAGCCGAGGCAAAGAAAGTTCTAGAAAGAATTGAGGCGCGCCTATGCTTTGTAGTAAAGTGACGCGACATGACGTCATGGCGGCCTAGCTAGCTCTAGTACATCGCGCCTATATACTATCTATACATCAATGCCTTAGCTAGCTATGTATAATATAGACTGCTACTCCCCTCCTCTGGCATAACCTCGTGTCTTTCACGACAACACCTGACAGGTTTATTAAGGTATCCATGTATGATTGATGAAGCTCGTTTCCAAAACTTTCTGCAGCAGAAGAACATGGTTGATGAGCACAACAAACGATATGAAGCGGGCCTCGAGTCTTTCAGCCTCAGTCAATCAGTCAGTGTTGATCGGTCAATCAGTTAAGTTGTAGCTTGTTCAGTTGGTTCGTTGGCCAGTCCATAGTTGGTAAGGGTTGGTCAGTCAGTATCGGTTGGTTAGTCGGCTGGTCAGTCAATCAGTTGTTTCTTCAGTTGGTTAGTCGGTCAGTCCATTGGTTGGTCCATCAATCGGTTGGCTGTTTAATCGGTCAGTTAGTCCATCGGTGGCTCTGTCAATTGGTAGGTTGGTCGGTTGATCATTCAGTTCGTCAGTCCATCGATCCATTGGTCAGTTAGGGTTGGTGAATCAGTGTCGGTCGGTCGGTCGGTCGGTCGGTCGGTCGGTCGGTCGGTCGGTCGGTCGGTCGGTCGGTCGGTCGGTCGGTCGGTCGGTCGGTCGGTCGGTCGGTCGGTCGGTCGGTCGGTCGGTCGGTCGGTCGGTCGGTCGGTCGGTCGGTCGGTCGGTCGGTCGGTCGGTCGGTCGGTCGGTCGGTCGGTCGGTCGGTCGGTCGGTCAGGTCAGGTCAGGTCAGGTCAGGTCAGGTCAGGTCAGGTCAGGTCAGGTCAGGTCAGGTCAGGTCAGGTCAGGTCAGGTCAGTTGGGTTCGGTCTGTCAGGAGATGGTGGGGTCTGGTCGTTTGGGTGGTCAGTTCAGTTGGTTGGGCTGTCAGTTGATTGATTGACAGTGGTGTCAGAGAGGTGATCACTGATCAGACAGTTAGGCTGTTGGTCCAGTACACAATGGATTGGTCACATAGTCTATCGCTTGGTTGGAACTGGCAGTGAGATCAGTTTGTGTTTATTGCACTCTTCAGGGGTCTGCGGTTCCTGCTGGGCAGAGTCCACAGTGGCTGCACTGCAATAGAGAGTCGCCATGCCATAGCTGGTCATCGGTTGGTCGATCTGTCTGTGCAGCAGCCGGTCGACTGCGATCCCTTGGACAACGGATGTGGAAATGGCGACGCTGTACATGCGATGGAGTACATTTATAAGACTGGTGGATTGGAAGCCAAAAACGTCTACCCATATAAGGCTGTGGTGAGATAGATTATTATTAGATATTTCAACATATCGCCGGTTTTATTTTTGCTTTAACTTTTCTGGTCGGCAATCAATTTGGCTGAAAGTTTAACTAATTAGAAAGGCTAATTGGAAAGGCCATTTCAAATACAGTAGTCGGTAATGCAGAAGTTAAGAATTGGTGTTTGACATAAAATCCGCCTGGTTTTTGAGTTTTCTGAATATTTTAAAATTTCCGCTATTCGGTCAATTTTCAACCGAATGAAAAGTTTTTTTGGCACGATTATTATTGGTATTATTTGTTCACAGTTTGTTTTTGGCTAAGTCCTAGCTGGCTAGTCTTCTGCAGTCTGGAGTAACGCACCTCCAAAACGAAATAACTGGTTGTCAGACGTAATCTTTTTAACTTTTTTTACTTTACTTACAATGCACGTGTACACCACAAACGCAGTAATAACCCCAAAGGGCCACATGCAAGGCAATCACCGGGGCCGAACCCCACTATGTGTCTTACGCTGGCCGCATGGGAGCCGACATTGCTCACCACTACGCCACAGACGCAGACGTAATCTTATAAATATCTCACGACCCATTCATTGAATCTTCCCCAAACTTTACAGCTTAAGCAATCTATACATGGACTTCAAAACCTGAAGAGCTTAGCTTCTAGCACGGCCGATTAAAATCGGGCGGATTTTTACTTTCATCGAACGTGAAAATTTGGCATTGGAAATGGAACTCAAACATGAGGTGTTGTACCCAGCACAGAAAGCAGGTTTCCCCTCCCTCCCTTTGGCCTCCCATGCGAAAGTTTTCGGTTGATTGTAACCTAAAATAGACACATAGGCCTTTCTGGCGCACAATGAGCTGTTCCTTACTATAAATGGAAAATCAAACCAGTCATACTACCAATAATGGGCCTCTCGTAATGTGACAATAATTAACCTTTTATTGTTTTGCCTTTGTCTTCAGTGAGCCTTAGTTTGCGCTTTAGTCATTGAATTTAGGATGATGAGTCTACGTTTTAAACCAGGCACTGTACATTTTAGCTTTCAGCAACAAACTATGGCTAAGCTGTTCTTGCTAGTTCTGTTCTTCATCTTTACTTCCGTCCTTGCTGACTTAAAGCAAAGCTGGACTGAATACAAAGTGCAATACGGTCAGTGGAATTAGACTTTGTAGCATTTCTTGTAGCACCAAAAGGCTTTTTCGTTTCGTCACCAGACCCCAAACTCGACCAAAATGCGTTGGATACAATGTATGTAGGTCATGTATGCAACAGGAGTCTGCCCCACCAACTATCTCTTACATGTATGTTTGTCTATCTACGTATGTATTTTGGCTTACAGAAAAAAGTTATCCATCTACGATTGAGGATGAAGCTCGTTTCCAAATCTTTCTTAAACAGAAGAAAATGGTTGAAGAACATAACAAGCGATATGAAGCGGGTCTCGAGTCTTTCAGCATGCGGCTGCACAAATTCTCCGACTTGGTGAGAGCTAAGAATTGCTGTTTAGTAAAGACTTGACTGTCCTGTCCATTTATTGCAGTTTCCACGAGAAATGGAGCAAATGAATTCTTGCTATAGGAAAAGCAGGATAAACGGCACGACTGACTTTGTTGGCAAACTTGAAGAGGCAGAGAATTCGACTAGATACGTTGGTGTGCGGCCATACGTTGACTGGAGGCAAGCCCATAAAGTCACATCGGTAAAGAATCAGGCAAGTTCAGTCATTCAGTGTCACTTGGTCAGTCAGTCGGTCAGTTGGTTAGTTGGTGGGGGTCAGTCACTGTCAGTCTGTTTGTCAATTGGTCACTCAGTCAGTTAGTTGGTTAGTTGGTCTGTCAGTTGGTTGGTCAACGATACTCAGTCAGTGGCAGTTGTTAAGTTGGCTGGTCAGTCAGTCAGTCAGTCGATTGGCCACTTGGTCGGTCGGTCAGTCAGTCAGTCGATTGGCCACTTGGTCGGTCGGTCAGTCAGTCAGTCGATTGGCCACTTGGTCGGTCGGTCAGTCAGTCAGTCGATTGGCCACTTGGTCGGTCGGTCGGTCGGTCGGTCGGTCGGTCGGTCGGTCGGTCGGTCGGTCGGTCGGTCGGTCGGTCGGTCGGTCGGTCGGTCGGTCGGTCGGTCGGTCGGTCGGTCGGTCGGTCGGTCGGTCGGTCGGTCGGTCGGTCGGTCGGTCGGTCGGTCGGTCGGTCGGTCGGTCGGTCGGTCGGTCGGTCGGTCGGTCGGTCGGTCGGTCGGTCGGTCGGTCGGTCGGTCGGTCGGTCAGTCTGTTGGTCACTTTCAGGGAGTCTGCAACTCCTGCTGGGCTGAGGCCACAGTGGCTGCAATAGAGAGTCGTCATGCCATAGCTGGTCATCCGCTGGTCGACCTGTCTGTGCAGCAGCTGGTCGACTGCGATCCCTTGAGTAAAGGATGTGCAAGTGGCAACGCTGCTGAAGCGATGGAGTACATTTATAAAGTTGGCGGCTTAGAAGCCAACAGCGTCTACCCTTATAGAGCTGTGGTGAGATAAATTGTTATTATTTGGCATTATGCACTGCACCCTACCCTGAGCCCCTCGGTTTTTGAAAGACTAGCCCATCCATGTCTGCAACAGAAAATAAAAATACTTTCAGAGAGGCATATGCCACGTCAACAGCGCATCATTTTTGGCCCGTCTGAGTGGATTTCGACACTACGAACCGAAAAATCCACCCTCACTGACCGAAATGCAGATGGCCGGTATTGTTGCTAGAGAAGGTCCAATCGTGGTAGCAATTGCCGTGTCACCGAATTTAAAAAACTTCCACAAAGGTTAAATACTTTCAATACAGCACTTACTGTGGCTTCTACTGACAAATACCTACTGATCTTTTTCAAATATCAAAGTTAGAACTGTTGGAAAAATTTATATATAACCAATGGCAGACACAACACTAACCCAAATCTGCGCTCTGTAGCTTTTTCGGTTTACAATACAGTGCATAGGTATATTAAGGTGTTTTTGTGGACCCCACCTGTGCTCACTTAAAGCTTAACCACCAAGTGACGATCGTTGGCTACAACATTGACAAAAGCCTTCCACAACCTTACTGGATTATTAAAAACAGGTCATTTATTTCTAGTTTAGTGAAAGTTGTATACTGTGGGATTTTAGCCATGGAACACAAGTTGGAGACCATGGCTACTGGCGACTTCTGTTCGGCGCAAATACCTGTGGAATAGCTAGTGAGATTGACATTCCTTACGTCATTTAGGTTGTTTTTGTTCTCACGATTATGTAGTTTGATGTTAACTCAAGACTGCTATGCTAATAGTTTAGAAGTTTTACGTGAGTTGATCGTTTGTGAATGAATTTTGCCATTTGATAAAAAATAAAAATTCATTAAAATCGGGTCAGCGGCGCGTGCTACGAATTGATAACAAACAAACAAACAAACAAACAAACAAACAAACAAACAAACAAACAAACAAACAAACAAACAAACAAACAAACAAACAAACAAACAAACAAACAAACAAACAAACAAACAAACAAACAAACAAACAAACAAACAAACAAACAAACAAACAAACAAACAACCAACCAACCAACCAACCAACCAACCAACCAACCAACCAACCAACCAACCAACCAACCAACCAACCAACCAACCAACCAACCAACCAACCAACCAACCAACCAACCAACCAACCAACCAACCAACCAACCAACCAACCAACCAACCAACCAACCAACCAACCAACCAACCAACCAACCAACCAACCAACCAACGAATGAACGAACGAACGCAACCTACTGTCAATCACTCAAATAACCAGACGCTGAACCCAACTTTGCTGTATCTGGCTGACTTTTATGTTTAACACCGGAAAGCAACTACAACAACTGAACGCAACATTGAGTGTTTGCTGCTGTATTTACAGCAGATGTTTCTATGTATATATGCACAGTAGACAAAGGCATACACTAACTAAATCTGTCTCAAGCAGTACGTTTGTAGTCAATTGTTCATTGAAAGCCATTTTCTCTGAACTTCAACTGCCTTTGAGCTTGCTCTACGTACGTCCTGTTGTTGCATTCTGACTCGTTTTACCCATGCATGTCGTTGGTACCAGAAGATGAGGACAACTGAGGCTGATGCAACGCTTAGGAAGGCCATAGCTGACACCAATGTTAGCACTGCCACCTTAGCTGCTGTGTGAGAATCATTGCTAGCCAGTTCAGGCTTTACAACTGAAAGTGGAATTGAATTTGAATGTACTGCATTGAAGCAAGGTATCAAAACAAACGTACAGTCTTTCTTGAGAAATATGCGGTAAGCCGATAAACGCCTTGATCGCTTTTGCAATTTTGGCGGCATAGGGTGTTTGGGATGGAATACGGCACAAATGGTGATCCCGTATAAACGATTGTACTCAAGTTCGGAGAAACTTGCTTCTCTTGATCTGTTCTGAAACTCAAGTTGATGTTTGCAGAGATTTTATTGCAGTAAAAAACCTACGGTAGCTCTATATATTTTTGCAGTAAAACTTACACTGCAAGTAGAAGGCTGATCAATATGTCCACATGTGGTCTGAACTTGGAGTTGTTTTGTCATTAATACTTCCTCGTGCAAGTGTCCTAATCCAAACAAGGGCAGAGCATCTCCCAGCTTCACAGCGTAATACAAAACTGGTTCTTTGCGTCGTTTCAGATCAAAGTCGTCCCGCCAATTGACGCGTATACTTCCTTTATCTGGGGAGCCATCGGCAATTTCAGTGTAATTGAAGTCACTGATATGACAACTTGGAGAAAGCTCCTTTTTGGTTCGCCTCTTGTGCGCCGATAAAACGGCTTTTTCTGAAAATTGCTAACAATGATCGAGAAATTGCTTCAGTTCGGAAAATCTCAAACGTTCCTATGAAAGGGTACAATCCTTCCGATGTACAGGGTACAGTGGGCAGGTATTGAGAAAGTACCTAATATCAGGTATCAGGTACAGGTATTTAAAAAATACCCAATCAGGTATCAAGTATAGGTAGGTATTCACAAAAATACAGGTATCAGGTATTAGGTATCAGGTATTTTGTCAAAAAAGTTACAATCCGGATTTTAGCCGAAAAATCGCTCAAAATGCCAATTTAGGCTTGAAAGGCAGCTTAAATCAGTTTCGTTACAGTCGTTTTAGGATTTTTTCGTCACGAAACTACATAAAATACTAAAAACACGCTTTCAGAATTATTGTAGGGGTGCAGAATCGCTTTGCAAATCGATCTCTGGTGGTGTTTGATCTTCGCCAGTCAGAGTAAAACTTCTTGTAAACCCTTTTTACCCGTATGTCCCTCCTCTACTCAGTGGCTTAACCAGGATTTTGCAAAGGAAGTGTAACCTCTTTTTAAATTTCTTTCTCGTTCGGCCATGGCTAAACAGGGGCGAGAAAATTTTGAAAATTAACGTCCAAAGCTGTTAAACAGCAATGTGAGTAGTACAAAATTAGCAGAAATTAGCGGTTTTGTACCTTGAAAAGGCCTGGTTGGGCCGTGGCCAGGGAAAATTTTGAAAAATTAGCCTTTCAACATGCTTTTTTAATGAGCAAATTGGTCTTACACTACCATTTAATGCCGTTTGTTTGTACCTGATACCTGTACCTGTTTCAGGCCAAAAATACCCAAAATCAGGTAGGTACAGTTCAAAAGTAACCGATCAGGTATCAGGTAGGTATCAGGTGGGTATTGCAAATCTACCTGATAATCAGGTACAGGTACAGGTATACCTGATCCACAGTAGTACAGGGTGCCCCAAAAAATGACAACGTTTCTTTTTGCGGCCATTTTCGCAAGTTTTGACCAAATTATCTGAACTTTGAAACATTATTTTATTTTTATCTTATCATATTTTTTGTCTGACATTGTAAAAAAATTGGAAAAATTTGCTCAAAAAATTACTTGCCAGAAAAATCGGCGAAATCGTCTCGGGGGTCCCCATCTGGGGGGGCTGGCCTAAGTCGGGTGGGGGGCAGACCTCAAGACCTCCTGTCACATGTATGATTTCAATTATTTCAAAACAGCATCAAAACGGAAACTTTTCATTTTGCTGTAGCTTCTTTAATTTTTTGTCGGAATTGGATGAAATTTTGAATATATGCGCAGAATGTCAGGTCGGTTGCAGCAGTTTATTGACTCAAACGGAGGTCGTCTGATGGTGTTCTTTATCCTTAGTTCTCAGAGTTTGCACATTCTTCATTTTGCTGCAGTAAAAACGCTGATTTTTTTCGTTTCAAAGTACCAGCCATACGGAATAATTGATTAATGCCAGAACTTTTGACCTACACAATATCTGTATATATATTCAAAATTCCATCCAATTCCGACAAAAATTAAAGTAGATACAGCAAAACGAAAAGTTTCCTTTTTTTATGCTGTTTGTATTTCTCATATTTCTCAATTTCATATATTGTTTAATTTCTCAGGATTGGGTCAATCCTGATGCACCAAACTTTAACACATGAAATTCCCACTATTTTGGAACTTATGTTTCAAATTTCAGACAATTTGGTCAAAATTTACGAAAACGGCAGCAAAAAGAAATGTTTCACATTTCGTTGGGACACCCTGTACAATACAGTAGCAAAAATTAATGTGTACGTACTTGAACAAGGGGAGTCTTTAACATTTTCGCAGTTGATCGCAGCAATGGTAGAAGAAGATTCGAAAGGAAGCCTTTGTAATTCAGTGGTTGTGCCACATTTCTCACTGGTCACTGCATCAAGCTAAAAATTACATCTTGTCAAGTTTAGCCGCCTTGAATGTCCCACACGCGCCAAAGGGCAGTGCCGTTGTCAAGTAAATTAAAATATAAATCAAATTAAGTTAGAAAATAACTTACTTACGAACAGTAAATTAAATGGCAAGTAAATAAAAATAAAATTAAATCTCTGACAAAAATCACGAAGCAAGTAAAAAGTAAATTAAATTAGATTGAAAAGGCCGAAAATTTTAGTTTCAATTTTCTTCTAATTTACTTCTAATTTGCTTTACTGACCATTGGATCTGTGGTTGTTGTCGGCTCTCGCAAGCTACTTGCTGTTATTCTGTGCTCTTTCTGTCTGTCTGTTTGACTGCACCACATACGTACATACTGTATGCTCTCCATGTTGAAAACTCATCTACTTTCTGCAGATACCATACAACTCATAGTTTGGTTCTGAAATTTTGTCGTCTTTCTAATCTATCCTTGACCTGTCCAACCAAACAAAATAGTATGTTTGAAATCATATTCTCGGCGAGCAGCATTAGTAACTGAACTAGCGAGACATTTCACGAAAAGTCTGTAAAATATGAGAATAGACATTTTCGCCCCTTAATTTTGTTATAAACAAACCAACGGATTTCCCTCTCTACATACAATGTATAGTGATTGGTCAGGAGGACTGATACCTATACACGTTACTGTACGTGCTGGTTGCAGTAACGAAAAATGGTGATTTGCTGGTTTCTCAACTGTCAAAACTTGTTTCTCAAAAATCTCGCTTCGAGTCCTGCACTAGTGTACGTACAGCACAGTACAAGAAACTACAGTTTCGAGTAACCACCGATGCGTGAAAGCACGTTTGTTTCATAAAAATGAAACCTGTCATTGAAAAAGAGCATTAGGCATCTATTTAGCTTTTCGTCTGCTGTTCCTGTTGTATGGTATCTGCTGTTCCTAGAAAATAAATAATTAAAAGGCACTGAACGAACAACTGCGTTTTGCCGAGAACAGGACGACAGTATTTGAAGAGGTTAACAAAACGATGGAGTTAGATTTCATAGTGTTTGCTTGCAGTTTAGCGGAAATCGGTACTCAGATCGGTACATCATTCTAGGGACTTTTCCATAGCTTTTTGTATGGAAAAGTAAATTTGAATTTAATTAAAAGTTGAAAGTAAATTAAAATCAAATTAAATTGTTGGTAAACTGGGGCAAGTAAATAAAAGCAAGTAAATTATTTTGTGGAGGTGCAAGTAAATTAAAAAGCAAGTAAATTCCTCAACTAATTTACTTGACAACGGTAAAGGGCAGAAGATTGGGCACGAGATTTGAGCTAAAACTTTATAGTGCTACGTATAAGTTTGTATAATCCCTGAAAATGCAAGTTTTTTGATAAAATTTGCCGTTCTGTTTAGGGACATTTCCATCTGATGGGTAACCATCAGATCGTCTAATAGGGCATTATTATGTATGAGGCTAAAGCATCATAACAACAAGTGTCTACCATAATAAGAAATCTGCAGTCAGCCTTCATGTATATTGGATGAAATCTGATGTCAAAATGTAGCTTGCTGGAGTAGTAGGGGTCCTCGGCCAATGGCATTGGTAATTGGTCATCCAGTAACTCTTTGTATTATATTTATACGTTCCTGATTCTATTCAAAGGCTGTTTATTTAGGACAAACATGCAGAGGTTCACTAGATTTTCAAACTTTTCACGGCAAAAAGCAAATTTACTATTTTATTGGCTGAATTATTTCTTTTCACTGTCATTTCTGCAAATTTTGAATAAATAAATTTGAAACGCAGCTGCCAATGATGGGGAATTTTATGTGTTAAAGTTTGGTGAATCAATCTGGACCAAGTCTTGGTAAATTCCGTACCATTCTTCGGAGTTAACGCTAGTAGTGGTGGCGTATAACAAAAAAATAGTTGACTCTTAAATTTTTCAAACTACTCAATTTTGAATGAATGAATGAATGACACTAAATTTTATGCACTAAAAATCAGGAACGTATGTCATAATGCGAGCAGGAGATCCGGTGCGACAGTATTCTGAATCTCAAAAAGTCTTTAATCGGCCATACTGAAATGCTTCTATTAAAACTAACAGAAAGTAAGAATATAAACTGAGCAAATTTGCTCAAATCACCTACCCATAGGACTGTAGCCAAATCTAACGATAACTGAGTCATTTGGAGCCTTGCCATCGTAAAATTTTTGCAAAACAGTCAAGGTAGCGTTTTTAAGGATTAGAGGAGATGCTTCTGGTATAAGTTGTTTGGCCGAAAATTCTCCAACTCCTCTTCTGTTAACAGCTGCCACCCTGTAGGCGTAAGCAGAGCACAGATTTGGTTTAGTGAACAATATTCTGGGGTAACTGCTTATCTGAAAAAAGGTAAGGGATCTTGTATACAAGATTAAACGACACGTGACATGCAATAAAATAGGAAACAAGCTTTGAATTGGTTGAGAAATAAATTTATTACCAGAACGTGCTTCGCCCAACGATAGTGCTTTATGTCTCTGTATTGGATAATATAGAAAGCGGCATCTGGGACCATCGACCATTTCAATTTGAACGTTGTCAGGTTAACGAGTGGATTTTCCATCACAGCTGATAAAATCAAAGGGTGGGAGGGCAGAAAATCAGGGCCGGTTAGGCTGGAGCAGTCTGACCAGCATTCTGCCTGAAAAATGCTTTTTTGTTTAGTTTTACAACATTTTTCGTTAAATTGCAGGGAGATTTTAGATGTTCAGGTGAAACATAATTGGCGACAAACCATTCTCTCAATAATTGGTAAGGTCACTTACACACTTTTGCCTCCTGCACTTATCCAAACATTCCGGAGTCTAAAATAATAGTTATTATAAGTCTTCAATGGATATACAGTGATTATATAACGGTACTACAGGTTATACAAGTAATAAGGTCCCCTTATAATTCCCTATGATCGCAATGAAAGGTAGGGGAACCCAAGTATGGGTAGAGTACGATACTAGCTACGGAAACTGAGGTTAGAATACGTACTGTTATGTTTCCTAAGCAGTCAGCAACACAAGGACCCCAACAATTTACAGTTGCCCACTTCCAACGAGAATTGATGGTTCCCAAAACAAAATCCTGGGCAAAGACCACAGTCAAATACAAACCAACAAGACTCAGATGCATTCTTAATGCGAACCTTATTACACAGCACAGTTCTAGTGCAATTTTAGCAAACAGGATAAAGACAGTGGAAAACGTGGGCGTTAAGGAAAAACTTGTTGCTTGGAGAAGAAACAGACGCGCTATTTTTGCAGAGAGCCGAGATGCAATTTGTATTCTACTTTCTTTCTAGTTTTTGCTTTATTGCCAAGTCCCATTTCTCATGGAAAGTTTCACGACACTTTTTAAAACGGTCGGAAACGACTCCGAAACATCGCTTCTGCACCACTGTTGTGCCTAGCTCAAATTTCTAAAACTCGGTAAGCATTCAGTAAATAAATGCAGACATTTTGAAATTCAGTAAGTACGAGTAAGTACTGGGGTTTTCAAAGAAGACCCGGTAAGTACTCAGTAAACAATTAAGTAAATTTGGTAAATACTTCAAAATTCAGAAATATGTTACAATTTATCTGAAAATATTTACCTGATACAGCTTTTAGCTACTAGAACCCTGTTTCAGTTTTGATTGATGAGTTTAAGAGAACGTAGCTCGTTTTTGATTTTTCAGAATTTTAACATGCATTTTGCGAGAAAGTCAACTCAGCTATAAGGGAAGGTCTTCAAGCAACTTTTTTCCCCGATCCGGCTGGTGTCGAAATATGTCAAAATAGATGTCAAGCGAACACCAACGGTGCATGTTCGAACATCGGGGACCCCCTAGAACCTGAGCTGTACACCTTCAAAGTTGGGTCACCAGCCACTTTTTGACCAATTTTTTTGTGTCTGACAGTCTCAACTCAAACGATCACCATTCTCTCATTTCTCTAGATACAGAATTGGTCTGCACATGGTTCGATAGCTCTAAGGGTGGCCTTTCTAGCGCAGGCTTCCGGAACTTACCCAGTTAGCGAGATATTCTCGAAAAACTGAAAAATTTCCGAAAAACACACCACCTCATTTTTTCCGAAAATTCGTTATAACTTCTGCCAGATATGCGTTGAGCTGTCGTCACGGGCAGTCACACCAAATCTATAACTGGTTGGAGCAGTGAGACCAAAGCTGGAACTGGTCAAGCTGTCGTCACAGGCAGTCACACCAAATGTATAACTGCTTGGAGCAGTGAGACCAAAACTGGAACTGGTTGAGCTGTCATCACAGGCAGTCAGACCAAATCTATAACTGGTTGGAGCAGTGAGACCAAAACTGGAACTGGTTGAGCAGTTGTCACAAGCAGTCACACCAAATCTATAACTGGTTGGAGCAGTGAGACCAAAACTGGAACTGGTCAAGCTGTTGTCACAGGCAGTCACACCAAATCTATAACTGGTTGGAGCAGTGAGACCAAAACTGGAACTGAACAAGCTGTCATTGCAGGCGGTCACACCAAATCTATAACTGGTTGGAGCAGTGAGACCAAAACTGGAACTGGTTGAGCTGTTGTCACAGGCAGTCACACCAAATCTATAACTGGTTGGAGCAGTGAGACCAAAACTGGAACTGGACAAGCTGTCATCACAGGCGGTCACACCAAATCTATAACTGGTTGGAGCAGTGAGACCAAAACTGGAACTGGTTGAGCTGTTGTCACAGGCAGTCACACCAAATCTATAACTGGTTGGAGCAGTGAGACCAAAACTGGAACTGGTTGAGCTGTCATCACAGGCAGTCACACCAAATCTATAACTGGTTGGAGCAGTGAGCCCAAAACTGGAACTGGTTGAGCTGTCATCACAAGCAGTCAGACCAAATCTATAGCTGGTTGGAGCAGTGAGACCAAAACTGGAACTGGTTGAGCTGTTGTCACAGGCAGTCACACCAAATCTATAACTGGTTGGAGCAGTGAGACCAAAACTGGAACTGGACAAGCTGTCATCACAGGCGGTCACACCAAATCTATAACTGGTTGGAGCAGTGAGACCAAAACTGGAACTGGTTGAGCTGTCATCACAGGCAGTCACACCAAATCTATAACTGGTTGGAACAGTGAGACCAAAACTGAACTTGACAAGCTGTCATCACAGGCAGTCACACCAAATCTATAACTGGTTGGAGCAGTGAGACCAAAACTGGAACTTGACAAGCTGTCATCACAGGCAGTCACACCAAATCTATAACTGGTTGGAGCAGTGAGCCCAAAACTGGAACTGGTTGAGCTGTTGTCACAGGCAGTCACACCAAATCTATAACTGGTTGGAGCAGTGAGACCAAAACTGGAACTGGTTGAGCTGTCATCACAAGCAGTCAGACCAAATCTATAGCTGGTTGGAGCAGTGAGACCAAAACTGGAACTGATTGAGCTGTTGTCATGGGCAATCACACCAAATCTATAACTGGTTGGAGCAGTGAGACCAAAACTGGAACTGGACAAGCTGTCATCACAGGCGGTCACACCAAATCTGTAACTGGTTGGAGCAGTGAGACCAAAACTGGAACTGATTGAGCTGTTGTCATGGGCAATCACACCAAATCTATAACTGGTTGGAGCAGTGAGACCAAAACTGGAACTGGACAAGCTGTCATCACAGGCGGTCACACCAAATCTGTAACTGGTTGGAGCAGTGAGACCAAAACTGGAACTGATTGAGCTGTTGTCATGGGCAATCACACCAAATCTATAACTGGTTGGAGCAGTGAGACCAAAACTGGAACTGGTCAAGCTGTCATCACAGGCAGTCACACCAAATCTATAACTGGTTGGAGCAGTGAGACCAAAACTGGAACTGGTCAAGCTGTCATCACAGGCAGTCACACCAAATCTATAACTGGTTGGAGCAGTGAGACCAAAACTGGAACTGGTCAAGCTGTCATCACAGGCAGTCACACCAAATCTATAACTGGTTGGAGCAGTGAGACCAAAACTGGAACTGGTCAAGCTGTCATCACAGGCAGTCACACCAAATCTATAACTGGTTGGAGCAGTGAGACCAAAACTGGAACTGGTCAAGCTGTCATCACAGGCAGTCACACCAAATCTATAACTGGTTGGAGCAGTGAGACCAAAACTGGAACTGGTCAAGCTGTCATCACAGGCAGTCACACCAAATCTATAACTGGTTGGAGCAGTGAGACCAAAACTGGAACTGGTCAAGCTGTCATCACAGGCAGTCACACCAAATCTATAACTGGTTGGAGCAGTGAGACCAAAACTGGAACTGGTCAAGCTGTCATCACAGGCAGTCACACCAAATCTATAACTGGTTGGAGCAGTGAGACCAAAACTGGAACTGGTCAAGCTGTCATCACAGGCAGTCACACCAAATCTATAACTGGTTGGAGCAGTGAGACCAAAACTGGAACTGGTCAAGCTGTCATCACAGGCAGTCACACCAAATCTATAACTGGTTGGAGCAGTGAGACCAAAACTGGAACTGGTCAAGCTGTTGTCACAGGCAGTCACACCAAATCTGTAACTGGTTGGAGCAGTGAGACCAAAACTGGAACTGGACAAGCTGTTCTCACAGGCAGTCACAACAAATCTATACCTGGTTGGAGCAGTGAGACCAAAACTGGAACTGGTCAAGCTGTCCTCACAGGCAGTCACACCAAATCTATAACTGGTTGGAGCAGTGAGATACCATTGTCAAGTAAATTAGTTGAGGAATTTACTTGCTTTTTAATTTACTTGCACCGCCACAAAATAATTTACTTACTTTTTATTTTACTTGCCCCGGTTTACCAACAATTTAATTTGATTTTAATTTACTTTCAACTTTTAATTAAG
>JASANB010004762.1:0-155348 GCA_030248155.1 Sabatieria punctata
ATACTGAAAGAATTGTGTATATAACCCGTCCGTCTAGTCTGTATAATCATTGTTTTGCTAGTGTATTTACAATAAACTCCTTCATTTTGGTGCCGAGACCCGGGATTGGATTGTTGTGTTGTGTTGTTGTTGTGCACCAACTACCACTACTACTACCTCAACCTCAACCACAACCTCGACCCCGACCACGACACTCGTCTCTCATTCATGTCTCGTCTACCGCTCTCCCACTCATAACCCGCAGTTCGACAGCTCCTGTGCTCAAGCTCTCTGGTTCGTTCCCATCACCCCGATGTCGTCTCGCCTCACTCAACCCCCACCGCATGCAGCCTCCTCGATTCCTGTTCAACCGCGTCTCCGTCTCCCGACTCAACCCCATTTCTCCGTCTGCGGGCAGGATCAGGGTCGCCGCAAAGCGTTTCTCCCATGGTTTCTCTCATCTCGTGTCTCATGGTTCCCACTCTACCCCGTCTCGTGTCTCATTTCCCGTTCTACCCCAACTCACGTCTCACGGTTCCCGCTCTCCTGTTTCTCCTGTTCTCCTGTTTCCTGTTCTCCTGTTCTCCTGTTTCCTGTTCTCCTGTTCTCCTGTTCGCCTGTTTCCTGTTCTCCTGTTTCTCAAGTTGCCCGTTCCCAGTTCTCCAGGTTCCCGCTCTCCTACTTCTCGTGTTTCCGGACGATCGTCAGGCGCAGATGTAGCCCCGATTCAACCACGACGCTCGTCCGAGGGGGAGTGATGAAAGAATTGTGTATACTCCTTCATTGTAAATACACTAGCAAAACAATGATTATACAGACTAGACGGACGGGTTATATACACAATTCTTTCAATACATATATAAGAAGGGGTATCATGCTTTTTTTGCTTAGGATGGTGCATCGGTGGTACAGGTGCCGAGAGTAACCAGTTCGTCAGCACTGTGTTTAGTGTGCTTCTTATACTGGGACCACACTGTCCTCCAAACCATGCAAAACTGCATCATATGACTACAACAAAGTGCTGCGTTTAAAAGAGTAAATGACAGCATCAGGACCCTACATCCAGGCAACCTATCAGATTTATAACAATAATCAATACCTTCGGCCATTTAGACGGTGTTGATGCAGACATTCCACTCAAATCAAAACAGCAACTAAGATAACGGTGGTTTTC
The DNA here is from genome assembly GCA_030248155.1 of Sabatieria punctata. Classification (NCBI taxonomy): domain Eukaryota; kingdom Metazoa; phylum Nematoda; class Chromadorea; order Araeolaimida; family Comesomatidae; genus Sabatieria; species Sabatieria punctata. Next base: position 1,154 of record JASANB010004762.1, read on the forward strand.
CTTCACTCTACCAATAGCGTTTGCAGCGTGCATGTTTAAGAATTCACAAGCAAGTACGACCTCGCCTTCACAACCATAATACTTTCAGGATGTGTCAGCAGTTAATTTACAAAGTCAGATTATATTATAACGCTTCAACAACGATTTTACAGCACTGCAGTGCTCAAATTGCCATTACCTAACGTGCTAAAAAGGGGAAAATGGCCGTGCGTGACACTAAAGTTTGAAGGGCCATAACTTGAAAACTAGAAGAGATCCAAAAAATTTGAAACCAGTTTTCGAAAGCACATTTCATGGGCTATTTTGTGTTAAATTTGTAGCCGGATAGCTCGATGCCACGCATGTGAAACATATGTATTTCTGAAGACGTGTTTTTCGGCCTAATCTCTGCAAAAAACTGCTTGTCAAATCGGCAATTACAATCCGACTCCGATGTCGATAGGTGCAAATGAAAGAGCGTCATTGGTTCTATAAATGTTCCAGATTTGGTGAGGATTACTTTAAAAATGCGCTTATGGCGCCCGGTCAAAGATGGAAGTCGGTCAAAAATCGGCGGGCTCGAAAAAGCATGGTTTTTCAACTTTGGGCGCCGATTTCTCCGGAATGGGTGGGCCCCCAGCCGAACCGGCTGGGTTTTGTAATATCCACACTTTAGTGGTTCAGATCAGCGAATAAAAATGGGGGGTCAAAAAATTCCATCCGCCGCCCTCATAAGGCAACCTGCCCGATTTTTTTTTGCAACGCCTCTTAATTATGGTCTTTAAGATGGTCAGTGGCATGGTGGATTTATCGATGGAAGACTTTTTTACCTGGGCACCAACCAGGGGTACTAGGGGGCATAACTTTAAGATATACGTTATGCATACTCGTCTAGAACTGCGCAAAAACTTCTTCGCGAGTCGAGTTGTTCCAATTTGGAACAACTTACCTAGAGACGTTGTAAATGCTTCATCACTCCAAAACTTTCGTACTAAATTGGCCGCAGTTGATCTATCAAGTTTTTTGAGGGGGAGGGCCCTTGAGCCGGTCGATCGGCCCAGCCCTCCTGTCATCTAGCGGCATGCTACAGTATGCTGGTTATTCTAACAGTTCATTCTTTGTTTTTTTCTGTCAAATAAATCTAATCTAATCTAATCTAATCCATCCATGCAGCGTTCCTTCAGAAAACAGTTTTCTCTGGCAGGCAGTTATTTCTGGGAACACATAATTGAAAGAAAGCACGAGTAATAAAAGCTGAGCGCAGCTCTAAACCCAACGCTATGCACCGGTGCAAGGCAAATGTGGCGAGACGCTTGTTTACTCCAGTCGCCTGTTTCCTTCCAGGTGCGGTGGCTCAAGATAAGCAGCTTGCTACAAGCCAGCCGCGCCCAGCCCACACGCCTTAAGATATGTCTGCATGGCCCATACAATTAAGCCACACATGGGCTAGCATTTCGGCTGAGGGGTTGTAGAATTTTCAATTCCTTAGGGGCTGAGGGGGTAGAAGCGCCTGAGGGGGTGGTAAGCCTAAAAGTCCGATTTTTGGCATATTTTTCATTAAAATGAGCTACAATAAGCTATTCTGAGCTCACTTACACCTAATCCAGTCATATTTTTCCTGAGGGGGGTAGCGGCCGGCTGAGGGGGGTAGGTCAGAGCCTGAGGGAGGTCAACCCCCCTCAGCCCTCCTTGCCCATGTCTGACTTAAGCTGCAACAAAAACGAATCATAAGCCTTGGCTGCCAGTAAAAACATTTAGAACGCATTCTGAGCATAAAATAGACAGGTGTAGGTCACAATTTTTATTCATTTGTCTTATTTTTGGCCAATTTATTTCTACCTCTTCTGGGGGGAGAGGTGTATACGCTAAACATACAACCCCGGGATATGCTACTGTTCAAGCCACGGTTTCAAAACGAAGTCTATCTTTCTAGCAAGTTTTTTCTCACAGTAAACAATTCAGGCATTATTTAATATATAATTTTCTTCTTCAAGTAATTCTTGGTGACAGCATAGCAAAGGGCACTGAAATTGAGGAATTTCCACAGAAAGGAAAGTCACATTTAGCCATCTTTTTGAAATATAGCAATTTTTAGTGCCCTTGAGGTACACGGGTGCCCAGTCAGTAGTGCTGAATCTATGTTATGCCAAATGGGGATCCGCTTTACAAGTTTCATTCGAGGCTATACTCTTGATACTACTAAAAGATCACAGTTTAGGTGGACCGCCCTAGCTCTTAGTTTTCGGCACACAGCACCTACAGCAGGAGTTGTAAGTTTCACACCAAACTTGTGCAGGTACAATGTAGGTACCCAAAGGCATTGATAATAAATCATGAGTGATGGCGAAAAACTGTCCTTTCCTGTGTTGGACTGCAGTAGGATATCAATAGAAAGCTTGAAATGCACTAAATAAATGGACCAAAATATTACCATATTCTTATTCCTCTCTATTTCCATTTAAAAACCCCAACAACACTGCATTACGTAGTACATACGTATCTATATTACTGACACTCTTCTAGGCAATTATTTCTGATAGTAAAAGTTTCAGACCATTCCTTCAAAACGTTTTTTGTCTTTCAAGCAATTGTTTCTGACAGTCTTGTCTTCTCCTACCCAGTGGCTGCTCTACAGTAGTGTCGGGTTTTAACTAATGGACGATAAAGTTTCAGGTTTCAAGACAGTAACTCTTTAGGTAGTTCTTTAGAAATCAGTTTTGTCTTTCAAACAATTCTGTCAGACTGTAAACTCTTCAAGTATTCCTTTAACAGCAGTTTTCTGTTTTGCTATTCTTTCAAAAAACAGCTTTCAGTTGCAATTCACAGTAAGCTGTTGTCAGTTTTCGAGCCACGGAACCAGCAGGACTTGGAATTTTCGGGCCAAACTTTCGCAATAGGACCTAGTTATCTGGTTAATAAATCCTGAAAATCTGAGCCAAATTCATAGAGAAATGACTGAGAACGAACTGTTTGAGTAAACTCTCCTTCCTGCTGGAGTGTCTAAAGGCTAACAGCTTTACAACGAGCGAGCCGAACGGCGCCGAGAGCACTCGCTTTAAGATGCAATTGCATCCTACACGCTTAACGAAAAGCTAATCTTATACCGGCAGCCTTGGCTGCCGGTAAAAAAACCCTATTTAGTGATTTGAATGCAGTTCTTTAACCCTGTTTAGGGTTTCTAATCAACCTAAAAACACTCTCTAGGCTTTCTAGCCAGTGCTAAAACCCTGTTTAGAGTTTCAAAGTAACCTGAAAACCCTTATCAGGTTTGAAAGTAACCTAAAAACCTTAATTAGGGTTTCAAAGTAACCTGAAAACCCTGTATAGGGTTTCAAAGTAGCCTAAAAACCCTAATCAGGGTTTTAGAGTAACCTGAAAACCCTAATCAGGATTTAAATGTAGCCTAAAAACCCTAATCAGGGTTTTAGAGTAACCTGAAAACCCTAATCAGGGTTTGAAAGTAATCTGAAAACCCTGTTTAGGGTTTCAAAGTAGCCTAAAAACCCTAATCAGGTTTGAAAGTAACCTAAAAACCTTAATTAGGGTTTCAAAGTAACCTGAAAACCCTGTATAGGGTTTCAAAGTAGCCTAAAAACCCTAATCAGGGTTTTAGAGTAACCTGAAAACCCTAATCAGGATTTAAATGTAGCCTAAAAACCCTAATCAGGGTTTTAGAGTAACCTGAAAACCCTAATCAGGGTTTGAAAGTAACCTGAAAACCCTGTTTAGGGTTTCAAAGTAGCCTATAAACCCTAATCAGGGTTTCAAAGTAGCCTAAAAACCCTAATCAGGGTTTGAAAGTAACCTGAAAACCCTGATCAGGGTTTCTAAGCAGTCTAAAAACCCTATTTAGGATTTCTAAGCCTTACAAAACCCTGTTTTGGGTTGTATGGTAGCCGAAAACCCAATTTTGTGCTGCAGAATTTATTGTCTGGGCTAAAATTTTCTTTACTTTGGAATCCAAAAGTGGGTTTTCAGGCCCCCCAAAAAATCCGCTGGGGGGACTTTTGCCGAAAAATCGGGCTTGGGGGGCCGGTGCCGGCCCCCCTTTACCCCCCCCCCCCAACGACATGTATGGCAGATATAACGCCCATGGACAGGAACTGGCCAAATATCAGCTTAGCCGCATCCGATCGGAGGAGCTGGAGAGCACGTACCAACACTTTCGGCTGCTTCAATTCATTCCTATGCTGGGCTGGTACGCCGATGACCAAGTTATGTCACCGTGGGCAACTCTTCAAAAAGCAGAGTTTCCAAACGCACTAACAGAGGCTGGATTCTACGTACTGCTCCAGCGCCAATCGTACCCATTGGTACTCGTTAGGAAAGCAAAGTCCACACAAGTCACTGTTAGTGCAGCAGTCATGGCAAGAGTGGTATCAGCCCATTTCGCCCGACCGTTTCGTCCCCTTGCTGTTAGTCCCGGCTGTTTCGTCCCGACCGTTTCGTCCCGACCAAGTTTTAAAGTGACCGTTTCGTCCCGGTTCACAAAGTGAAACATGTACATCCAACGCGCGAAAACCAAATCGGTCATTCTTTTAAACAGAAGCCAGTCTGTCATACGTACTCATACAGTAATAAAGCCGTGCATAATAGCAGCTGTGCACAATAGCAAAGCAATACTATGTTCTGTACGGCCGGGACAGTTGGCGTAGTGGTTTAGGCCGCAAGGCCCTGTGCGCGTGGTCAAAGTAATTTTTTTAAAAAATAAACAGAACAAAATGCCCCAGACTGAGACCAAACAGATAGGGGTGGGGATGGGCCGCTAAACGGCCACCAACACCCTACCCCGACAAAATTTACTAAAATCGGTATTACAAAGAGCGTTGCAGAAGGCTCGCGCGGAGCGCAAATTAACTGTTTCATTTGGTAAGGAGTTCCAAATATTCATTACTCGAATGGCAAAGGAATATTTTCTAATATCAAGCCTGGACAATTTAGTATACTGGTGACCATGTGTGCTGAGATTATTAAATTTTAAAGACAAATCAACAGGGAGGTCAATTTGTTTGTAATTAATTTGTACACCATTACAAGGTCAGTAACTATTCTTCTTTTTTCTAAAGACTCTAAACTGAGCAATCTTAGCCTTTCGGAATATTCAAAATTCACAAGACCTGGAATTCGGCGAGTAAATAATCTCGGTACCCTTTTAATCAGATCAGGGTCCTTAAGTAAATATGAATTCTAGACCTCTGAGGCATATTCTAACTTAGGATGAACAAAAGTTTTGTACAGTTTTTGTACAGTTTGCTAAGAAAATCCTTGTTCTTAGTTTCAAAACATTTAAAAATAAGGTTAACCAACCTAAACCTGGTACTGCAATTTTATCAAAATCATACCAACCAAATTCAAACTGAATTAGCTAGTACTATACTATACCATATCGAATCTCTTAAATCGCCAAGTATATACTATACCGTACCACTTCAAATTCAAACTTTGAATTTGGTAGGCATCCCTGGAGATAGCTCTGCCTCTAGATTCTCTCTGCCCAATGATGGTCGCGTGTTCATCCACTCGGCGGGGCAAGTTTCTTGCAGCAAAGAGTTGGCCGTCGGCACAAAGCCCAACCCAGGCCACCGAAAGCCACTGTGTGCCTGGCATTTGACCTCTTGGTGCGCTGTGGCGCAGTTGGAATTTGATTTTGCCGCCGCCTTTGCAATATACTGTAGTTAGCAGCGGGACGAAACGGTCACGCTTAAAAAATGGCCGGGACTAAACGGTTGGGACGAAACAGCTGGGACGAACAGCAAGGGGACGAAACGGTCGGGACGAAACGTCCTACAACCGGCAAGAGTCCAGGCCAATATCGCTGCTGGAACACTTTCGGTTTGGGATCTGTACCCAAAGGAGCAACATGAGAAGATCTGGAGAAGTTTGGGACATCGGTTGCTGCCAGGGCTGGTGCGACAACCTTTCCACCTAATGGCCCTGAGGAAGAGAAACACTGATGGTGTTGGCCATATGAGGAATGCATTCGGGAGCCGTGCAGCTGATGCAGGACGGCAAACACATACCAGGAGTGTACGCCTTCCGTGAGCTGTCGCTGCAGCCGATGGGCAACATCTACCCGATACCGGTGGTGTGGGCCCTAGCGCTCAAGACGCCACTCTAAACGTCATCAACTCTACTAACACAGTTGCTAAAATGACTACTATAGCTACAGCGCTGAGGACGTCGAGTTCAAGTGTTCCTTGGTTTCGTGATCGTCAGGCACAGCCGTGCCCCACTCCACGCTCACTTCGTTTCCTGGTACTTCGCTGCTATGTCACTCTACTCTACTGCTTTCGGCACATCTGCCTTCTGTATAGGATACAATTTAATAGAAAGGTGAAATGGTATAAGCATGTGCAATAGCGCAGCTGGGAATCGAACCTAGCACCTTTCAATTTCCAGTCCAGTGCTAAGTTTTGTGCAAAGACGCTGCTGTAGTGTGACTTTTACTAGTGGTGCGAGAGACGAGTAGGTAGCAGAGAAATCAGTTTATCAGCCTACAGTGACTGCACAGAGGTTGACCTGGGCTGTGAACGGCTTGTTGTCCGGCTTGGCAAAAAGATCAGCTGGTGGAGTGTTGGCTTGGTCGTCGGCTACTGTAATGTACTCGATTAGCAACACGTCAGTTTTGGTGGGCGCCAGTCGCTGTATGTCCATGTCAACGGTTTGGCCGGGCTCGATCACGGCGAAGACCGGTGTCAGTCGCTGGGCGGCGTTGTCTGCACACTTTAGTTTGGCCGCCACACGTTTCTTGCCCATATTGGTCACTTTGTGTTTCGAGCTCTGCCCACCATCCTTCGGCGGCTGGCCCGGACTCACCTTAATGTCGCCGTATCTTTCCGACTTCATCAGATTCTTCTCAGTCTTGTGCGCCTCCTGAATTCTGGCCTGTTCTTCCATAAAGCTACGTGTCACAGTCTCTTGTTTCTTTGGCGTCTTCGTTGTTGCCGTTTGTTTCTTGGTATACAGTGCAGCCAGGTCACACTCGCTCATTTTTGTGTCCCCTTTCTTGCCTTCCTTCTTTCCGTCTTTACCTGCCTGGTCCTGTCCCTCTTTGCCTTCCTTACCTCCTGCGTCTTTGCCTGCCGCGCCTTCTTTCTTGTCCCCATCTTGGCCTTCCTTTCCGGCTGCTCCTTCCTTTCCACCTGCTCCTTCCTTTCCACCTGCTCCTTCCTTTCCGGCCGCTCCTTCCTTGCCTGCCATACCTTCTTCTTTGCCCTCACCATCCTTTCCTGCGCCGCCTGCTCCTTTCTTGTCACCTTGTTTTGACTTGGTCTCCTTCTTGCTCTTTCCTTCCGCGCCACCTCCTTTCTGGTCACCTGCGCCTGACTTTTCGTCCTGCTTAGATTCGGCGTCTTGATCACCTGCCGCGGCTGGTTGTGTTTTCTCCGACTGTCCGGCTGTTTTGCCCTGTCCTTGTGTCTGCGAATTGGCCTGTCCCTGGTCGTCTGCTGCCTTCTGTTCCTCCGGCGCCTTGGCTGCTGGCTTCGGTTGTGTCTCGTCCGACCCTGCCTGTGGTGTTTCTGCTGAGCGAGGCGCCGCCTTCTCTTCCTTGCCCTTCTTCAGCTTTCCTTTACAGCAACTCATCACCAGTACTGAGACGACGGCCAGTGCCGCTGCCACGTGACAGCCCGAATATACTAGTACAAACCACATGCGCGATAACAAAACACAAAATAGATGCACTGCACACTACACCGCACTTCCTATAATCAGGGTGCTAGTTTCACTTGTGCTTCCGGCCGGTTTGTCATTCCAACAACAGCAGACACCAGTTTTCATTGTACTATTATCAGTAGAGTCAGTGCCCTTATTGATGGGACGTAAATTGTTCCCATCTCTAAGGCACTGAACTATTATCAGTAGAGTCAGTGCTCTTATTGATGGGCACGTAAACTAATTTCCGTTCCCATCTCTAAGGCACTGTACTATTATCAGTAGAGTCAGTGGTACTGTAGTCAGTGCCCTTATTGATGGGCACGTAAATTAATTTCCGTTCCCATCTCTAAGGCACTGTACTATTATCAGTAGAGTCAGTGCTACTGTAGTCAGTCAGTGCCCTTATTGATGGGCACGTAAATTAATTTCCGTTCCCATCTCTAAGGCACTGTACTATTATCAGTAGAGTCAGTGCTACTGTAGTCAGTCAGTGCCCTTATTGATGGGCACGTAAATTAATTTCCGTTCCCATCTCTAAGGCACTGTACTATTATCAGTAGAGTCAGTGCTACTGTAGTCAGTGCCCTTATTGATGGGCACGTAAATTAATTTCCGTTCCCATCTCTAAGGCACTGTACTATTATCAGTAGAGTCAGTGCTACTGTAGTCAGTCAGTGCCCTTATTGATGGGCACGTAAATTAATTTCCGTTCCCATCTCTAAGGCACTGTACTATTATCAGTAGAGTCAGTGCTACTGTAGTCAGTCAGTGCCCTTATTGATGGGCACGTAAATTAATTTCCGTTCCCATCTCTAAGGCACTGTACTATTATCAGTAGAGTCAGTGGTACTGTAGTCAGTGCCCTTATTGATGGGCACGTAAATTAATTTCCGTTCCCATCTCCGTGCTTTCTCCTAACTGCTTCCTAACCGTGCAGTTTGGCAAGCGTTCAAGTGGGCGTGGTGACGGTAAGGATTTAGTACCAGCCCACAAATGCGCGGGGGGTGGACGGTAAGCATTTTCGAAATTGCAAAGTCGGAAACTACTTACCGTCAGGAAACTACTCCAATTGGAGTAGGGTCAACGCCAACCGGTTATATCTAAAGAAGTTTTGAATGTAACTAAGACCTGTGAAATTCTGCCAGCTATAAAATCCGATCACCATGCAGTTCTACTTGTGACTGGTTAAGGATTTGGCTATCACCACAACGATTATCTGATGAAGTTAAGCTTCGAGCTTTTCAGTTTAATGTTATGCATCAAATACTTGTCACAGGCAAACTATTGCATAGGCATAGAATTGAACAAAATTCTTCGTGTTATTATTGTGGTTCACATATGGATGATATCTCTCACGCCCTTTTGGAATGCCCAATCGTTTCTCAGATATGGATTCAAATGGCACAGAGGTTTCAGCAGATAGAACAAACTGAGACAGACATTAGTCCTGCTGCAATTTTGCTAGGTCACTCCAAGAAGCCAAACACTCAAAAATGGATGCGATTTGCCTTAATTCTCAAATACATACTGTACGCTTGTTGAAGTACGAAAAGCATTCTTTCGATCGAATCTGTTTCTACCAGACTAACCGCAAAACTTAGTATTGCTAAAAATGCCTTTGACCAGAAGCAAGATAATAACTTAACAAAGCGGGAGAACTTTTATTAGGACAAACCAGTAACGTATAAATTAGTCGGTAAAGTTCAGTCAATCAAACCTTCCTCAGTGTTTTTCCTTTAGGCACATCAGTTCCTATTTTAACTTCGGTAGCCCGACTGATAATAGTGATCATACTTCTGGCCATGGTCGACATTTCGGTTCCCGGTTTCTTAAGTGCCGATTTCAGCTGTTTCGTTTGACCGGTTCTGCGCTTTCTTCTTTCTATCTCCACAATTTGTTGTATGTCATTGGGCACCTCACCACCGCTTATCTTTGCCGCCTCGTACTGTTCGCGCTCCTTTCTGATCGCTCTCCTAGTCTCTGGTGTAGTCGGACGTTCGATCATTGCTTGGAAGTTGCCTTGTGTGGCGCAGATGTAACTCTTGCACACAGTGTCGTCGTTGATGGGCATGCCGTTAACTGCAATAAGTCGGTCGTAGAGTTTGAAGTGGTCGGCCGCAATGCTCCTGTCTTTCAATGCCGTCACAGTCACTTTGTTCTGTCCGATGTTGGTGATTCCCAGGCCAAAACTGCGCTTCTGACTGCGGTCGAATTTTACCTCCACCGTCAAATACTCAAAGCCACTGCGCCGCTGCACCAACTTGTCCAAATGAGCCGGCAGCTGCTCCAGCACTGTCTCTTTCTGTTTAGTCAAGCAACGCTCGACCGTAACCACTGGTGTAAGACGCTGACTCCAGGCTTGTTCGACAGCTGTCGTAAATTGATCGCTACTGTTAACTGACTTATTGTTGACTTTCTTGACTGTGTCGCCCATGTGGAACTGACTGCCCAATAGACTGCCGGGCGTAACGCGCACCACTTTACATTTGTCATCCACCTCCACTCCCAGTGAATCTCCCGGCTTCCCCGGCAACTGCAACACCACTTCTGCATTTTCAGCGGGACGCGCCACCTTTATTGCAAGTTCAGTGTTCTTCTTTACTGACTCCCGTAAATCTGTGATACTGCTGATTGGCTGACCGTTTACACTGATAAGTCGATCGAATACTGCCAACTGTGAATTCTTAGCCGATCCCCCTAAAGATGTGATTGTCACTACGCCTTCTTTGATATCTTCTCTGCAGCCCAGGCCTAATGGTTGATTTGGTTCTCGCTTTACTTGCACTGTCACAACTTTAATTCCTTCCAGTTCATTTTCCCCTTCCTCTTCTTCTTCTTCCTCTTCCACTGTTCTGATCACTTTAACTATAAGTTTGTCTGATGCCGAGGCCACAGTGCGTAGGTCTTCTAAGGAATGTATCGCTTTGTCGTTGATGGTCACAATCTGATCGTCCACTTGCAGCTCCGACTTGGCGCTGACCCCTGATAATGATGAAACGTATAGCAGACCAGCAGCCTTGTCCTCCTTGCATCCCAGTCCCAGCTGTTGTCCGGCTATCTTCTCAATGCCCACTGTCAGCTCCAACGGACGCCTCACCGAAATATCGAATGCACCAGTCTTTCGCTCCAACAAACAACTCAACAGCTCACTGCGATTGCTAAACTTCTTGCCGCCCACCGCCACTAACCGATCTCCAACTCCCAGCTCCGGCTTTACATTTCGCAGCATCAACACCGAGCCATATACAGCCATATTATTCCCTCCATCCAACCACACAGCTTGTTCTATAGTCGCACTACCAACCTTCACTACAATCTCACCCATGCCAGTACGTAACTAATACAAACAATGAAAATGATGCTCACTGATACAATACACTGATTTTAAACCAGCACTGTCGCGTTTGGAACGTCACAAAAGTTTACATGGCTATACCATGAGAATCTATCGGAAGCCCAGTTCGTTAAAATCGTTTACGGCTTTCGATGGGAATTCATTGAGTAGATGCGGTAGCGTGCAATTTACGGTCCGTCCAGGATGCAAGTAAAGGTTTGACGCGACGACGATGACCTCTGGTGAATCATACATACAAGAAAACTTGCCCGGGTAGGCGGCTGACAGGGTTCGTGCGGGACCTGGAAAGTCAGGGAGTCATGGAAAAATCAGGGAATTTAAAAAAGTCAGGGAAAAGTCAGGGAATTTGGTGTCTGGTCAGGGAAAATTTGATAGCATCAGAAACATTTCGCCGCCAAATGGTCCTGTCAGGACTTTACACAACACCCTTTTGAAGATCGGTCTTCTGAATTTTTATATACTACTACTTAAACCGGAAATTTACCCTCTGAATACCGTTTGAATGCGTTTTACAAAGCCAATTTTTTAAAAATTTTTCTCAGATTGGTTGCAGCTGTTTCTACACCCTGGTTGGTTAGGGAATTTTAACTTGGTCATGGAAAAGCCAGGGAAAGGTCAGGGAATTTTGCTATACAAAAGCCGCACGAACCCTGGCTGATCTGTTTGACTTTTAAGCCTAACCATACGTAGGTCTAAAGCTAAGCTAGAGCATGAACTAATGGTTAAATAAAATCGCGATTCTACACCTGAGCCCAGAAAAAACACAAACGTAAATCTAAATCGGCAATTGCGGTTTGGGGCGCTACTGTCAGAGCACGAAATCTTCGAAAACGGTCGAAGGGACTGGAAATTGCTAACTTAACGCCCAATCCGGGTTACCGAAAACAAGCCGACGACAAATACAGAAATGGGTAAAGGGAACCAACTGATCTGCGGTTGAGCCGCTTGGATGGGATGGATTGTCCGGGCGGCGCCGCCGTAGCCGCTACGTTGGGGCCACACTGCGGGCCCATCACGAAAACCCACATACTCCCTGGCTTCACTACAATCCAGCACATATGCTCGGTCTGTGTTGGCCCGTCCCCGTCCCCGTATGTCCCAACACGTGTGGTTACTATTGTAGCTTTAGGTGCAACGGCAGCTCCAGTCGGTTCCCTTTTGGTGTCATGGTGGATGGATTGACCGGGCGGGGCCGTCGTAACCCCTGCGTTAGGCCACACTGCGGGCCCATCACGTCACGCACACCCATATCATCCTGCCCTTCCTTCGCTACTAGCCGCCACATGCTCGGTGTCAGTCTGGTCGGGTCTGTGGTAGCTGTCCCCGTTCCATATGTCCCAACACATGCGTGGTTGCTATTGTAGCTTTCGGGTGCTTAGGCAGCTCCAGTCGGTTCCCATTTACCTACTCGCTGCCACCAGCTTTCGGTGGCCTGGGTTGGGCTTTGTAGCGACGACCAACTCTTTGCGGCAAGAAACTTGCCCCGCCGAGTGGATGAACGCACAACCACGCGGTCAGTGACTTTGCGGCCTAAACCACTACACCAACTGTGTCGGCGGTTGAGCCGCTAACAAGTATGCTTGGGTTGAAGGAAAATAGGACCGAAGCGGGCATGCGATCAATTTAATCAGTTAGGTGGTTTGGTTCATACATGTGCATGGTCGGCGGCTCAGGGAGGGACGGCCAGGTCTCCGTGCGTAGTTGCCTGGATATAGGTGCAAATTTTCGGTGGGAAATTCAAATTTTGGCGTGAAATTTGAATTTTAGCCCAAAATTTTGGCGGGAAATTTAAATTTTTGTCCAAAATTTTGTCTGAAAATCCGAAATTTTCGGTTTAAATTAAAAAATTTGCGGTAAAAATCAAGTTTTCGACAAAAAATTGCCAAAAAACCACTTTTCTGATAGAAACATTGCAAAAACATCGAAATTTTATAGGAAAATTTGAAAAAATTTCGGGTTTGGTGCGTAGTTGCCTGGAGGAAGGGTGCGTAGTTGCCAAAATTAATTTCTATGGCTTAAAAACGCATCTGGTGGCTTTCTAGCAGCCTATAGCAACGTTTGGCACATTTTCATTTTCGTCCCCCCTGTCCCCCCCTGGGCACCCCCCATGCACATGTATGGTTTGGTTGCTGAAGACGCAGTTGCAAACTATCATAGGCGTTTTGTGCAAAACTGACCGAATACGGATGAACTGGTTGGTTGGTGCAGACGTCTACACATACGTAGCACGAATAAGTAAGACAGAGAGCGCGAGAAAACACGACCACGTCTAGCACTACCACTGACATTAAGTTAAAAGTAAAGTCACACAATCATTGGTATTTTGGTTCGAAAAAGATCAGTCACTCACATCGAAAATAACGCAATACACAGACAGACACAGAACAGGACTGATTCAGTAGATTCACTATGCCTTCTTAGTAATAGACCATCGACACCTTATTAGCCAACCTGCCCTGCCAATTGGTACGCCCAGTTTGAAGACCGATTGCTCAAACAGCATACGCACAGCCAAACGCGCAGCAACCAAACCTCGCTATAACGCACGCTTCTTACAGATGACGTCTTACAGCCTAGGTCGACATTGCTTTGCCAGACAGAACGCATCACTTATTGCTCTACTAATTTCTACCAGACATCGGCAAACAGTGAGGAAAGAGACAAAATGAGTACTGCGACGGAGGAAACCGCAAAGCAGTGGCTAAAATGCACATACAGCTCAGACGCTTACACAAAAATGAGACAACGTAAATCTAAACTTCAGATACACATTCAAGCAAAGACGGCCTGCTGCCAAGCACAAAAATGAACATTCATCAAACAATCAATCAATCAGTACCTATCGCTGGCTGCATTGCGCTCACGAATAAGCCGTCTAGGATCGTTACACTTGGGTTCTGAGAACGCTAAGCTCACAATAAGTCGACTATGCTGAGAAAGATGGTGGACAAGGTCCATTTCAACTTATCGCCGCCACCGCCGCCGCACTGCTGCAAAGGTGAAATGGAATGCATAGAAAGGAGGGACTTAATAATAATAAAGCAACCGTTCAGCCGAACAGCTACAGTAAACAAAACAAGTAGAGAGCGATGGTCTAAGAAGAGTCACTACTGCAATCGTCGTCGTTGCTGTACGGAACGGCGGTCTGCTCCACCGAGCCGGGTTGGCCTGTAAGCCAGGGGTGTTGCAGACACTGCCGTGCCGTGGCACGTTTGGTCTGGTCGAAATGCAACATCGGCACGAGGAATGATGCGAACGAACACGCCTCCTCGTCCGGCCACTCGTACTTCTGCATCAGCACTTCCTGCAGCGCCCACGGCTTCAGCTGATGAATGTGTCGCAGGTGCCCGTCCTAAACTCGCCTCATAAACACACCAATACTTGCTCTTCAATCTTTTCAAAAAGCCTAGAATTTTGCGTATTATTTTTCTGAAATTCGTATCAAGTTAACACAGAGAGCTACTACGCACTGAAATATCAATTTTCGCTAGCGACATATCGTCGGGACATAAATCCACCAAACAATAGATTGCCATAAAAATCTGAGACGGTGGGTGGCAAAGGAAATATCGAGCTGGCGGTACCTACCATAGATATGATGCACCATGCAGGACGACTAATCGTATTGAGTTAGAAGAAAATAAGTAAGAACCTACCTTGCTAAAGAATTCACGCCAGTGAGCGCCTTTTTTAAAGATGTTGGGAGGGATGGGACCGAGTAGTTCAACGATATGAGCCAAGTGATCTTCGTCTCGCGAGTAGGTGTCACCGGAATGGGGCTCGAACAAATAATCTCCAGTAGCCAGCTCGAAAGCCATACAAGCAGTGCTCCAGACATCCGCCGGTGCACCGTACCCTGCGCCTATCAACACCTCCAACGAACGGTACTGCCGCGTCTGAATGTCTTCGGTGAAGTGGTGATGCTAAAAACTCACAGCTACCACAGAATAAGAGCCAAAACAAGCAGCAGACGTGTTCAACCGTTTCGCAATATTTTGCGCCAACACCAACTTTTGTTCGCCTACACTGACTGTTTTGCGATAATATTTGGACAGGCCCTCCGATCCGATCCGATTTGAGGGAGGGCCTTACGCCCTACGATCAGACTCGAGGTCCATTTCGCTGCCCCCGTGATTCGTCATCTCGGACGTTGCCCTTCTTTCACTGCCATCCACTCCTAGCCATGCTGCTGGGCGCCATGTCACCAGGAGGAGGGCGGCCGGCGTGTCGATGCCATGATTCTGACAGCTCCCGACGGCCGCCGGTGCCCCATATGCCAGAGGGCTCCCAGCATAGTTGGTTTCTCAGACAGCTTCTGACATCGTAGATCTTCTTCCCAACGCGGCATGCTTTGTGGAGCGGCTTCGGTGCAACGGCAGATCCAGTCGGTTCCCATTTTACCTACTAGCTGTCACCAGCTTTCCGTGGCCTGGGTGGAGCGTTGTGCCGACGACCAACTCTTTGCGGCAAGAAACTTGCCGAACCGAGAGGATGTAGGATGAGCGCACGACGTCGCGCACAGTGGCTATGCGGCCTAAACCACTACACCAACTGTGCCGGCGGACAGGCGCTCCACCAGCACAGACATGCCCGCACAATACTTTCACCACTTGGAGAGCACAAAGACGAGGTGAACACAAACTCTGTCTTTTTCTGCACATGGCGTTCGACCGCACTTGTGTTTAATCCCATATTTCGGTGGTTTCCGGGGGGTCAAAGGGGTTCGGAAATTTTTTCCAAATCTTCAGATTTAGGTAGGGCGTTTCAAAGACATATAAAGGACTAATACAATCCCCAAATCTGTTCACAATATGGACTAATATCCTAAAAATCGCCCCTAAATTTTGGGCCCATAGTTAAAGAGCGAAAATTTTCGGAGTGCATAACTCCACCCTGGAGCGTTGAAACGAACTGATCTTTGCAGGTCCAGGATAACTTATTAGGTGCATCACCAGACCAAATTTGGGCGGAATCGGTGAAAGTCAAAATTGTTAATACCAAGGGTCGATCGGCCCAGAGACCGGCTTTTAAATGGGGAAAGCGAACAGAAAAATGCAAGCTCACCGTCCAGCAAGCGTTCCCCAGGTCGGCGATCTTGCAGGGAATATCACAAACGTCGTAAACAGGGTCGGGTAGTCGCGGGTCGCGCGCGCTGCCGTGCGGCCGACGTTGCTGCGAATGGTAGCCCGATTCTAAAAAAAGACGCATGTAACATACATGTAACAGGGGGTCAGGGGTTTGACCAGACCCTCCCTCCGATTTTTCTGGCAAGTATTTTTTTGAGCAAACTGCGATTTTTTGCAATTTAAGATCCAAAAAATGCCAAAATCGCCTGTTAAACAGCACTTATTAGCTGTATTTCAGCCCAAATTAGCGATTTTTGAGCGATTTTTAGTGCCCAACTAAACTCCCCTTCGGCGGATTACCTGTTACATGTATGGCATAAACAAAAGGACAAAGTCCGACCGACCTCCTTCCGGTGGCTCCGAGCCGATCCTAGGCAAGAATTTGGGAGACGACGGAGAGGCCAGGTCATCGTCATCGGAGTTTTCAGACCCGCTTAAGCTCAGGCGATCGACCAGCTCGGCCGGTCTCTTCAGATCAGTTCGAATTATGTCACCTGCAATGGCGAGAAACGGTCATAACTAGCAAACAAACGATCGGTGCGTACCGTCGGTGTCACTGGCGATTCCATTAAGAACCGGAGATGCAGGCGCCGCCGGCTCCTCGACGTCCGGGGACAGAGGAACGTTGTCATCGGCCGAAGAGCTGGCCGCCTGAACACACTCTGACCGTACCTAAGTGTGGACGAGATTGGCAAGCAGGCAAAACTGACTTTTAGGGATCCCTAACAAAAATTTCAATTTTATCTACCGTATTCAGTTGACTCCTAAGCCTAAGCAAGAAAGTGATTAAAGTGACCCCTAAAAGTCAGTTAAGCCTGGCTAGCAAGTAAATACCAGCGTGGGCGACGGCGTCTGCCCGTTGACGGCTTGTTGCTTAGGGCTCGATTTAGGAGAAGACATCTGTTGGTCGTCGACTGTGGCGTAGGTTCGGTTGACCAAAAAGTCTGTGGCAGGGTCGTCGGAGGCGTGGCGACTGGGAGAGTTGCTGCGGTGCTTGGACGGCGACGCAGAGGCCACCGGGCCGGGGTCGGACAAAGCGTGACACATGGCACTCTGTCGGTACTCGACTTTGGACGACACGCCGCCGTTGCCGACGTCCACCGCCAGACCCTCCAACTGCGCCAGTTGCTGCTCGAACACCTGCTTCTGCTTCTTCCGCTTCTTTCGCAACTTCTTTCGCTTGTTTTTCGACATCTTCTCGTCAACCTCAATCCGTACATTCTCTGCCGTCCTTATGACCGGCAGACGCTTAACCGCATACGTAGGATAGTTAGACATTTCTCGACATCTGTGGTAACTGTTCACCTTTGAGTGGTGCCATGCATGGCATCGCCTCAGATACCGGTAGTACCGATTCCACCGAGTACTCGTGTATCGGTGAAATATGGTGTAACAAAGCGACGCCCTGTTAAAGAATTCTTGACTGTAGCACAAGTCTGGCACTTAACGGCATTTATGGCACTAGCACCATACATGGTACCACCACAGTACCTGAACGCGGGAGTACCATATTATGGTGCCACCAGTCTAGGTACCGGTACCATTACCGTCACCATATGCAGACATGGGCAAAGGGGGGGCTGATGGGGGGTTGGCCGCTACCCCCCCTCAGGAATTTTTTGGAAGAAGTTTGTATAGAAAATTATGATAAAAATATACCTGGATTAGGTGTAAATGAGCTCAGAATAGCTTATTTTAGCTTATTTTAATGAAAAACAAGCCAAAAACCTTGATTTTAGCAAAAAATCGGACTTTTTGGCTTACCACCCCCTCAGCCCCCCCTCAGGAGCTCGTACCCCCCTCAGCCCCCCCTCAGGAATTGAAAATTCTACCCCCGCTCAGCCGAAATGCTAGCCCGCCGCTACCCCCGCAGGAATTTTTTTTGAAGAATTTTGTATAGAAAATTATGATTAAAATATGCCTGGATTAATGAAGGTGTAAATGAGCTCAGAATAGCTTATTTTAACATATTTTAATGAAAAATAAGCCAAGAACCTTGATTTTAGCCAAAAATCGGACTTTTTGGCTTACCACCCCCCCAGCCCCCCCCCCCCCTCAGGAGCTCGTACCCCCCTCAGACCCATTAGGATTGAAAATTCTACACCTATCAGCCGAAATGCTAGCCCATGTCTGCTCACCGGTACAATAAACTGCTGTTTACCATGCACATGTGAACTACGTAATGATTTGCTACCACAACATTAATCGTCTGTGGTGTATCAGTCTGTTCCATGTACTACGACAGACAACACTTCAATGATAAGAGGTAGAAATGCACGCATTCCAGGTGGTAGCTTATTTATTATTACGCTACCGGTACCAGAGATGTAGAGAAATCGGCTGATGCGGTTAAGGGCTGCCTGTATATCAAGACAGGTAGTTTTGGTTTGAAAAACGTTCTGCTGGAGACTGTTTTTGAGCGAAACTTCCATTCCTAGGTCACCTGTTTTTGTACTTGGGCAGGAGCGGTGCTGACAGCACTGCCGGAGAGCTTCAGCCCTAGCTTCACACCCACCACCGCATCTTCTGCCATCTTCCTGATCTGGTCCTGAGTCATCACCACCTGAAGCCAGCAGATGTGGCCGATCGATGCTCTGAGACAGTACGTGTTACCAGAACGTTCTCGGGCTTAATGTCGGTGTGAATGATTTGACATTTCTCGTGCAGGTAGGCCAGACCCTCGAGCACTTGGTGAATAATGGTCTTCACGTTCTGAATCGGTATGCCTTGGTAGTTGGAACGAATGATTAGTTTGAGCAGATTGTGACCCAACACCTAGACCGAGTCAACCATCAGCATTAGAATTAGTATTGACCAAAATGCAAGACGCACCTCAAACACCATACAAACGTGAGTTCCGTTAACACCGGTGACGCTAAATTCGTCGAACATTTGGACTACCCGTTCTCGAAATGGATCTTCTGTGTCAGCCTCACGAACACTCGTCAACAGCTAAACTTCTTGCTCCAAGTCAAATCTTATAAACAAAAGCCGTCCGCACCCATCGACCAGAATCATACATGACAGAGAAAATGAGGTGAGGTGCCAAAGAGCAGTCTTTTGGCTAGAGTGCGAACTGGTATTGGGTGTATTGGGGTGCTTTCTAGGTATGGGTATTGGGTTTTTTACACCCCAATACCCAATACTAATTAGGACCTATAAAAATCGAAAAAATCGCTGTTCAACTGAAAAACTGACCTGAAAAATCGAAAAGATTGACCGGTGATTAGGTATAGAAAGCCCTTTTTGCGTTAATAAACTAAAGGTTAAGAATGTCTTATACTGTCCGCTTTTCTATACTGGTACACTAGTAATTAGTGCAATTTCTCTGTTCTTAAACGCTTGTGATTCAATTGAAATTTGTCATTTTTAGTGATACAGAATGTACAATGTATTAGTATTGTACCCAGGGGTGGTAGTCTGGTACACCCCTTTCCAGTGGAGTACGAAGAAAAAATCCGCCGAAAATAATATACACTGTAATACAGCAGATCATGTACGGACTAAAACTGTTAATTTCTGCTTATTTTACCCTCCAGAACGGCTTCAAATGCTTTCTTAAAGGCTAGTTTTTCAAAATTTATCGCCCTAGTTGGACAATGGCCCAACCAGGCCTCTTCGAAATTTTAACCCCTGTGAAAGAAATCCTGTGTACACCACTGGAATGTACCTGTTCACTGAAATGCAATTTTTGGCTCAGCTACATAAGTATTGGGTATTGGGGGTCTCGGGCATTGGGATTGGGTATTGGGTTTTTAGGTATTGTTCGCACTCTACTTTTGGCTCAGTCCCAGCCCAGTCCCCCACCCCTTATTTTCCTAGTCTGTCACAATGTCCGTTCTCAAAGGCTCTCACAAGCAAACACAGTTGATTCTGTAGTAGGAAAAAGGGCTAAGTAAGAGATGACGCTTACTTTGATTTCATCCAAAGCTGCCTCGGTGTAATGATCGGCTGACTTGACTATTTTGAGCGCAACAAACCTACAGTAGGTAAAGGCCAGTGAGTGTGAGTGATTAGTATAATGGGCTACAAACCTTTTTCCATGAGTATCCCAGCACAGCCAGACAGTAGAGAAATGGCCCCAGCCAATCTTGCGAATCACGTGATACCTAGAAAGACGCGTTAGCTTTTAACAAAACAAATGCGTATCACGGCAACGGAGACCTTCCATTGAAAACATCGCCAATGGCTACAGGATGATAGCCGCCCTTTCGATAATCTCGTGGATCCTCCTGCTCTTCCTCATCGCTTCCCAGAATCTCTTCCTGCAACAAACGACCGGTCTCGGTCCCAACTGACAAATGACACTGACGTATTGCGCGACGCGCCCAGAGCGCTTGCAGCGGAGCAGCAAGGCCCGCTTTAGTTGCTTCACACTAAAGCGCATTGCCACCAAATGAAATAGAGCGGCCAAGTGTGACCGATTACCCGAAAGGGAGGAAATGAGCTCAATTTCAAGCAGACACGCCCGCCGGACCACACAATCACAGATGCTTTAGTTAGCAGCAGCAGCACCAACCTTTTTATGAGCTAATCGGGCTGCAAAATCATGCAATAACTCAGAATGCATCCCTGCCCTGCCGTTGCTACTACGCCCAACCCTCCTGGCCGGCAGTAGCAGCCAGCTACGTGCGTCAGTGGGAGATGCCAGAATCTTAGACAACCAACACTACTGCACTGTCACGTGACACCATGGCAGTTGCTGCTGGCCATTGCTCTTTTTACCAAGCCAACAAAAACCGACGGCGATGTCGCAATCAGCTGCACCGAATCAACTATCAGATAGAATTGATTGCCGTCAGAAAGCACGGCCCGGGTGAGAAGAGTATAAGTAAACACTCAACCAAAACAAAAAGCAAGAACTATGCTCACTAGTACTATTCCATTCCACAGATGTCGGGCAAAACTCGCATAATGTACATACAAACAGAAACGAGGATAACCCGCTAGCAACTCCTATTCTGCTGGCGCCGACATTGGCAAAGGAGGGGCTGAGGGCGTTGCTACCCTCAGTGTCTGACCTACATCGTGAGGCCGACGACACCTCCTTCAGGACTTTTTTGTACAGAAAAACATGAATGTAAAATATCTAAAGTAAGCTTAAACTAATTATATGCAAATGAACTTATTCAAAATAGCATAAAACGAAAATTTAGAGAAAAACTTGATTATAGCCAAAATCGGACTTTTGGTTTGCCATCTCCTCACTCAACCCCTCATGATTTCAAAATTCTAGTTGAGCTCTTCAGCCAAAATTCTAGCCCATCCATCCCTGACTGAAGGTAGGCGAAGGAAAACAGAAGGGGACGAAAAACATGTCGGGGATGGGATGCAGCGGTGGGTATCACGTCTTTTCCTCGTAGGAATAAAAACGTTTTATGTATCTGTTTTGTACAATACGGAATAACAACGTTTCAGCTGTTATCTACAGCCGAATAACCATATACACGCAAACACAGCTAAAAGTTATGAATCCCTCTAAAATAATGAGGCAGGCGGTGGTTGTGATATTCGGAGACAATCAGAGTTAAATGCTTGTTCATGCCCTGATAGCGTACACGAAGTTTGGGAGGGACTCGAAATCTGTCCTGATAAAGGTAGGGGACAGCCGGGTTGATGCTGCTTAAGCCATACGTGTAACAGGGGGTCTGCCACCCACCCAACTTAGGCCAGACCACGCCTGGGACGGGGGCGTCCCCGAGACGATTTTTCCGACCCCCTCCAATTTTTCTGGCAAGTAATTTTTGGAGCAAATTTTTGCGAGTTTTTTTGCAATTTCAGACACAAAAATTGCCAAAAACACCCACAAAACAGCACTTTTTAGCCGAAAAATTGCGATTTTTTTCGATTTTTGAGCGTTTTTTAGTGCCCAACCCCCTCCCCCTTCGCGAATGACCTGTTACATGTATGGCTTCAGCTTAACAAGCATCTGCTGCTAGATGCCTTCCGTTTTGCTGGGCACATGCCAGTAAACAAGAGGGTGAATGGCGCCAAAGCATATCCATGAATTGTATAGAACTGCGCAAAACTCCTTTTTTAACATAGCAGTAGCATACATGGGCCGGAAAAATCCGGATGGGGGTAGGGCCCCCCCCCGCCCGAAATATACCAAAAAAACGCCTATTTTGCCTTAAATAAGCGAAAATTTCCTCCCTCCGGGTGGGGAGGTATGGTCGGTCGAGGGGGGTATGGCTGGCCGAGGGGGAAGGGTCATACATGTAACAGGTCATCCGCCGATGGGGGAGGGGGGGTTGGGGGGGTCTGGCGCCGGCCGCGGCCGGGGGGGGGGTCTGAGCCAAAATTGTGGGGGAGGGGGTGGGCACTAAAAAACGCTCAAAAATCGAGAAAAATCGCGATTTTTTGGCTAGAAATTGCCAAAAAACGCTAATTTGAGCTGAAATACAGCTAAAAGTGCTGTTTTGCAGGCGATTTTGGCAATTTTTGTGTGTGGAAGTGTAAAAAATTGAAAAAATTTGCTCGAAAATTTACTTGCCGGAAAAATCGGAGGGGGGGGTCGGTGGAATCGTCTCGGGGGGGGGGGTCCCCATCTGGGGGGGGGGGTCTGGCCTAAGTCGGGTGGGGGGCAGACCCTCCAGACCCCCCCTGTTACATGTATGGGAAGGGTATACCCCCCTTACCCCCCGGCCCATGTATGAGCCTGTCGAGTAGCGAGTAGGTGGACCTAATTTGGGTCGTAAAATCTACTTTTTACCTTCCCACTCCTTTCTGCCTCATACGTTGACGCATAAAAATGCCCGTTTCACAGAAAAGTGTCTAAATTCAAGGGCTACCTAACGCCTCAGAGACTCTAAGTAATGAAAGAGCTTAAATTTAGACAATTGACACAAACTCAAACGCCACGATTCTTACATAGCTTAGTTTTGGAGAACTCGATTTTTAAGGGTTTTGGACGATTTTCTGGAAACCGACCCAAATTATGTCCACCTACTATATTATCAAACTTCTCTCTACCGCACTCAGTTTTCGGCATCTTTAAGCGCGATCAGCAAACAGAGAGATAAAAGAAGACTGTGAGCACGGGTCCGGGCAGGTGTTCATTTTCTGTCAAATATAATTTACAGCCGGCTAACCGATTGTCGCCGGCCGGTCCTGTGCCCTACATTAGGCTTGATAAGAACATACTGTACGCTCGGCATATTTATTCCTACGAGGAACTGTCCGCGAGGAAAAGACGTAATGCTGCAGCGGTGTGGCCATTGCCGAAGGGGTCGATCAGCCCTCCCCTCAGTCGACGAGTTTTAGTCAACGAAATCCACATAAATACAGATATCCAGCATAAATTAGTTGAGTAAGAGACTCTAGAAAACGGCGCAGCAAATATTTGGTGGAGTGGCAGGCACCACAGCAGCACAGGACAACACAAAAACATGAATCACACACGAAGGACATAACATTAGTCACTGTAACCGTAAACCATAACGGACCATACATGAGCTGCGGGGGTCCGGGGACTTACCCACACTGGCCAACTTGGGCTCGAGCCCCCGCCAGAGCACCGCACCCACCCACCAAAACGGCCGAGACCCCCAAAGTACAATATCTGAACCCATAACCGAACAGAACTGCCTCCGATTTTAGGTCCTTCCTAATAGAATTTCCGATAAACAAAATGACAAGAATACAGCGAACAAGCGATTTTTATGCATTTAAACCGAACCAATGCAAAAACTACAGCTGACATACTGCTGTTTGTCTAAATTTTGGCGGTCTGCAGCGGTGTAAAAAACCTTGTCGCACTGTGCCTCTAGCATTTAGGTCCTCGTAAGGTAAATGACAACCTGCCCATAAATCGAGCAGACGGAACACATCCGATTACAAATACTTAGTCAGCAAACCAACCAAGTACTGACAGAAGCAACGACAGGCAAGGCACACCGGATTCAGCAAATCAAGACAAGCGGGCCGGCATGGACCACGACACTGCACAAGCGAGACAACTTGGCGCTTTGTAGAAGCAAAAATTTACCTGCTCATCAACATCGATTTCGTCTTCATACGGCGATTCTGAGCCGGCGCTCTGAGCATCCCAGGCGTAGGACGGAGGCGGAGGGGGGAATTTGAGTTTCATAGGATCGCCAGTGATTACATTGTGATGATCGCTCGACAAGACTGGGTTACTGTGAGATTTCTTGACAGCTGCATGCACTTCGTTCTCCTGCACATCTCTGAAAACTACGTCGCCTTACACTATTGCTACGCTTCTTACGTAGTCTGGTATCAGTCAGAGGTGGTTCAGTCGTTTATTACAATCATACATGAATGGGCCAGGGATGTCTGGGGGTTTGCTCATCTCCCAACTAGGCTCCACCCCCAAATCTCCACACCAACCCACCAGAAGCCGACATTTCTTGCTGGACTCGTCCAGACAGGGGCTAGCATTTCAGCTGACGGGGGTTAGAATTTGGGGTTGAGGTGGTAGGAGCGCCTGACCTGGGGCTCAGGAGATGATAAGCCCAAACGTCCTATTTTTGGCTACAATAAAGGTTTTTTGGCTTATTTTCGTTAAAATAAGCTTATTTACACTAATCTATGCATAGTCAGAGTCTGAGGGAGATCAACCCCTCAGTTTTTGCGACCCTAGACTCCCTCCCCACCTCCTGACCTACACTTTTCTTGTAACAGATATCGAAAATACTAAAACCCCCAAACAGTTTTTCTGCACATTTTTTCACACCGCAGTTGCGAAAGGAAGCCTGCCTATTCGCTCTTTTGCCATCCCTATCACTATGTAGGTCCACCATTGAGCTTAAAGGCTTAATCTGAGTCGCCCAGTTTAAAATTCAGACCGGCGCGCCGCTCGTAACCTCTGCATTTTTATACGTTTTTAGCAATATGTCAGGGAACTCAGTAGCACCGACTAGACAGAAAACTGCCAATCTACCGACGGACTCACGTGGATGTCGCGGCAGCGGGGGACTGCCGTTCCACGGGACTGGGGGTGGCCTCTGGGGGCGCGCAGTAGAACGACTGGAGTAAGCGGTCCAAGTTAAATCCGAGCAACATGGAGGAAGGAAGCGAGAGAGAGAGAGTCAAGTCATACTGCACACAGTTTGCCAAGTGCGCCGTTCTAGCCGGCTATGAAGCGTTAGCACGGTCGAGCGCCAGTCAGGCACATAGTTTAAAATCAGAATAGCGTCTTTAAAACTTGCCCCAATGACTCATCGCACAGCGACGTTTGTGCAGTCGAATTTTCGTGGCCCGCCACCGGTGCTGGGTCTTTCGCCGACTCGGCCGTCACTCCGCAAGGCACTTTGGCTTTGTTCTTTCCCTTAAAACACGACAAACACTCTGCTTATTAGCAGTAGACACACACCGACTCCTTTCTGAGCCGTCTCATCATCAGTCTTCACTTTTTTTCTTCTAACTAGAGTATAAAGACCGAATACGCATAAACGCACCTTTTTGTTTTTGTTTTTAGGTCGTTTCTTCTTTCGCTGGATTGCCAGAACCTTTTTCTCCTCTTTAGAAGCCATTTACAGGCTCAACAACGACTCCAGCAAAGTTGGTTGAAGAATCGATTTCTGCCTCTCGCCTACCGTACACTTCTAATGCGTCGCTTCTTTTAGGCACTAAACGACGCTTAGTCTGCAGACACGAAGACAATACACGATAAACCTTTCAGATTACTACGTAGGTGTGTGCGAGTCTGCTTGCTTGCGTCGGATATGAATAAAGTTGCACATTCCCGTCCAATTAAGTTAACTTAGACCACAGCCAACAGTTTAATTCTACAGTACAATATAGCAATAGAATAAAAGTGGCATACAGTGCCTTGTCACTTTTGAAACCATCGTTACTATCTCTAGGACTCAATGAATGATCATCAGAATGAAAGAGCCGTTTATTAATGTCTCTCGAAAAGATCGGAACCGCATCCAATTTCGTTTAGCCTTAACATTTTATTTTGCATATCGTCATTGCAAGTGTTGCGTCAATCGGATATTCGTTATTACGCAATCGGAACAGAAATCGACCACGGGTTACATCACAATCGGAAATACAATTCTGCGGCATTTTGCGCACTTAATCATATTCACAAGTTCTACGCGTCTGCAGTGACCAAAAACAAAATCTCTGACTCTAGCTGCTGCTGCTACTACTACTACAGGGTGTCTCAAAAATAATGATCACATTTCTTTTTACTGCCATTTCCGCAAATTTTGACCAAATAGGCTGAAATTTGGACCATAGGTGCCCAAACTCGGGCAATTTTATGTGTTAAAATTTGGTGCACTAGGCTTGACCAATTCTCGAGAAATTTCAAAAAAAGTGAAATTTGTTAAATCAATAGTGAAAGCCGGTCACCGAAAAAATGATCACATTTCTTTTCACTGCCATTTCCGCAAATTTTGACCAAATAGGCTGAAATGTGGATCATAGGTGCCCAAACTCGGGCAATTTTATGTGTTAAAATTTGGTGCACTAGGCTTGACCAATTCTCGAGAAATTTCAAAAAAAGTGAAATTTGGTAATTTCAATACCAAAAGCCGGTCACCGAAAAAACGTTACATTACATTATCGCCTAAACTCTAACGATAGCGTTGGAGTTCATGCGTCAACTTTTTACACACGAATTACCCTGAACTTCTGCGTTTACACTCCAAATTTCATCCAATTCCGTCAAAAATTAGAAAAGATATAGGAAAAGGAAATGTTTCCATTTTTCGGTGACCGCCTTTCACTATTGAAATTACCAAATTTCACTTTTTTGAAATTTCTCGGGATTGAGTCAAGCCTAGTGCACCAAACTTTAACACATAAAATTGCCCGACTTTTGGCACCTATGGTCCAAATTTCAGCCTATTTGGTCAAAATTTACGGAAATGGCAGTAAAATGAAATGTGATAATTTTTTGAGACACCCTGTACTACTACTACGACTACTACTACTACAAACTACTTACCTACAGTACATTCGGTTATCTCTACGTATACCATACCTCATACCTTTGGCGGTCACGGGATGTTACTTTTCGAATACAGCCTTCTTTTCCTGTGGCCGGAGCTACTTATGTTACAAGCATGTGTGAAGTGACGATTCTCAGCCACGGTTAGATTTAACCGATGTTTCAGAATAGGCTCCTTGGTACAGACAGCCGATTCTGCCTCGGTGGAACTGCTTCCTTGACATTATCGGCCAACAACAGCTCACTCTAAAATCTACGTACATTCGTCTAATGACCGAGATTATTATCTGCGTAGCTACGCAATCTTGGTTGGTTATTATGAGCCGCTCTGGTGCGCAACATCAGAAAACATGAACCTGAAGCTTGCAACAGAAGTTTCGACATTGTGAGCGGATAACAAATGCAAAAAATCTAAATCACTTGATTTTCATAGACCGCAGTGCTATATGCTTTTAAGTATAATCAAACTTCAGTAAAACTGGGTACAATTCGTAAAACAAACACCTTCATTCACTACATAAAATTCCGAATTTTGTGTAACTCTAGATACATTCTAAATTGCTTTCAGTTCCTAAGGGTTGCTTTGTTCATTTTGATTAATCTTGTTATTCAATCGGTCTAAGCAGTTCATTCTGGGACCCAGATCATTGGTAACCAGAGAACTACTTAGTTTTAGTAGAAGATACATAACTAAAACTGGTGGTTGGTTGGTTTTAACTGGACACAGTAGTAACCTTAATAAGCATCTTAGCATTATGGGCCTGGTGGATGATCCAACATGCTCCTTCTGCTTAAGGGGGAAGAAACGCCTGAACACTTGGTCACACAATGTGACGCATTGGCTGGGCGTAGGCATAGGACCTTGGGGCGAAGGTATTTGACCACCCAGGAGGAACTGGGTGACTTACCTATTAGAGACCTGCTGAGGCTGATTAAAGCTTGAGCAGTTGGTAAGTTCGACTTGTTCGATTTCATCTCATACGGGGCAGCGAAATGAACCCTCGGGTCTGATCGTAGGGTCGATTTGTTCGACTCCCAGTTACATCGGATCGGATCGATGGTTCAATCTTCAGAAACCTCAGCTAATCTGAATGAGACGATCTTTTCATCCAAAACAATCCAAATTTTTCGGCCAATTTTTTGCTGTATTTAACTTAATCTGCGAATTTAACGGTGGTTTCGAAGGGGTTATAATTTCTAAAACTGACATAGTAGTTGTATACGGCTGTCTTGAGCGCAAATAGGAATCTTGGAGATTTAAATCTGAAGTCTTCAACGCTGAAGCACCAATAGCCGCAACCGTTGTTGCGTACAGCTCGAATAAACCGAAATGCAGCTTTTTTTATTGGTGCGCGTTTACATATTGACTACCCTGCTACAAACGTCAGTCGTGCTACTTAAGGCATAATTAGCAGAACAACAGATTAATGACGTCTTCTGACTGACAGCATTACGTACAGGGTGTGCCAAAAAAAAACAACCCAGCAGATTTTTTGCTGTAGCAACCGCAAATCGCAACCGATTTGAATGAATCTTTTTTTAAATAAAAGAAAAATAAATTCTTGAAAGACCGATGAATAGCTTATTAAGATAGCCTGCTTAGTTCCTGCGATATTTGCCCTCAAATTCAAAACAAAGATTTTGGCAGTGAACAAGAGTGATAAACACAACAAAGCAGATTTTTTACTTTTGCAACCATGAATCTTAACCGATTTGAATGAATGCTTTTTTGAATGAAAGATTGATAAATTCTTCAATGATTGGTGCAATTTTTATTGAGATTCACTGCTTAGTTCTTGAGATATTCGCCCTCAAATTCGAAACAGATTTTGGCAAAGAACAAAAGCGATTCCGTTGCACTTCATAATAAAGCAGATTCCTACTGCTGGGGGCTAATGACATTTTACTGTTGAAGTGAACCGAGTTTATGTGTCACCAGTAAAGCCTCCAATAGCCCTCAGCAGTAGCGGGAATCCGTTTTATTACGAAGTGCAGCGGAAAAAGAAAAATTCCCTCTTGTTAACTGCCAAAATCAGAGTTTTGATTTTGAGAGTGAATATCTCAGGAACTAAGCAGGGTACATTAATAAGCGTTACATCAATCTTTCAAGAATTTATTTACCTTTCATTTAAAAAAGGATTCATTCAAATCGGTTGAGATTTGCGGTTGCCACAGCGAAAAATCTGCTGGGTTGTTTTTTTTGGCACACCCTGTAGAAGTGTACGTACCTATACTGTCCATAATTTAATATTATGTAAAAAGTGCGTAATCTATGCCACTGTTTTTGTTTGTTTTTTTGTGTAGTGCGCGGTGAATTATATTTATCAAATGCAGGTAGCTTTCTCTGTTGTGTTCTGCTCGTACTTACGTACTTTACCATCTGTAACGGATTTCAGAACTCCGAAGCGCTCGACAAGCTCTTCAGTGTACTGGACAACATATCGCCCTCGATAAATCGACTGATTGAAGACGGCAGTCAACTGGCCACCGCTCACAGTATCAGAAAGGCCGAGGAGAGAGCACTGCAACTCTACACAGAGGAGACGCAAGGTCGGTTCGACCGAAACAAAGACAGAAACAGGATACTGAGAGAACTGTGGCAGAGGAAAGAGAAGTGGCCCATCAGAGGACAGCCGCTGAATACTAGCGAGTGCCAATACGCGCACAGCATGCTGGAGACCTACAAAAAGAGAGAGGAAACACTGGCAACGGTCGAAAGACAAGCGCAGGGCGCCGCACTGGAAGTGGTGAAAGCGCGACGACAACAGCAGAAGGCCGAATTCGTGAGTGCAGTGGAGAGAGCGTTCAACGCAAAGAATTTGGAGGTTGAACGAGTGAAACAGATGCTGAATGGGCTCGACAACGAACTCGTGATTACAGAGAACGACCCCCGCGAGAACTCCAAATTCATGGCCTATATGTATCGCTACCAAGCCTTGCCCGAGCTACAAGTGAAGCAAAAGAATTTCGCTGCTACAATGCAGAATCTGTACAAAATGGAAGCGACCAAGTACGAGAACTGGCATACTCTGAAAGACACGTCGCAAAACACCGACGCCATAAACCACCGGCGCAGTCTGAGACAGCTGGTAGAGCAGTTGAAAGAGAAATACAACGAGGTGGTGGTGGCTCAGGGCCGTGCTGTCGAGCTGGCTGCGCACCTGAAAATCCCGGCGCCTCAGCTGGCGGCCGCCCAACTGAAGTTGCTAACAAGAACGCGAGAGACGGTAAATAGGATCTTGGGAGTGGAAGCAGAAGTAAAGAATTTGCCAGAAGAGACCATTTACGATATTTCCAACAGACTGGACATGCACTGGCAGACGCTCGGCCGCGCTCAGTCCAGCATCAACTCGGCCAACGAAGAGATGTGGAAGAGAGAGGAATTGTTGCGCTCAAAGAATCTTCCCATGCCGACTACCAATCCGTACGAACAGGCGATGAAAACGGTAGAAAAGTGCGCCTCATACATGAAAGAGCGGCAAGACGAAATCGAACAGTACCCGGCCTTGCGGTACGTCGGCGCCACCTTCGCCTCCTACTTCAGATCTTTGACCAATGTCAGCTCGTTGGCCTCCTACTACTCCGAACTTCGAAGCAACCGCGAGACAATGGCACAGCAGGTGGGCGCGCAGCAAACCGAAG
This sequence comes from Sabatieria punctata, assembly GCA_030248155.1. Taxonomy (NCBI): domain Eukaryota; kingdom Metazoa; phylum Nematoda; class Chromadorea; order Araeolaimida; family Comesomatidae; genus Sabatieria; species Sabatieria punctata. Next base: position 31,839 of record JASANB010004762.1, read on the forward strand.
AAAGGATTGCCTGGGCCGCACAGACGCTGAAGACGATAGACAGAGAGACGGCCGACTTGGAACAAATTCTCGAGCCGATCTTCAAGCGAATCCGCCAGGTGGCAGCGCGCAGCATGTCCACGCACCAGGCGGCTGTCACGGTGGAGCTGCGGGAGGCGGTAAAAATCTGTGAGGAAAGCAGAGAGGCAATGAAAACACATCAAACAGCACTGGACCTGCCGGGACAGAAAAACGCCAATTACCACCGCAGAGTGCTGGAAGAGGCCAAGAATGCACTGGAAGAGAGAGGCAAGTATGTGGTGCGAATTACCGAGTCGAATCCGAAGGCCAAAGTGATGTGCGACGCGTTGGCCCTCATTCACCAGCTCAAGTTTGTCATGGCTCATCTGCAAGAGGACATGGAACATGCACGGATGCGCAGAGAGGAGCAGCCGGACAAACGATACTTCTACTTGCACGAGTACCTGCGCAACCGACAGACCTACCTCTCAGCCGACATGGACTCAGTGTTCAGATGCACAGCCGCTTGAAGCACACGCCCTACTGGTCTCTACCCTTGATCTCTACTAACTTCTGCCTGCGCCTATTGGTCTCTTTCGCTTAATGTGTTAAATGCTCATTCGGTGACAAATTAAATCTAAATTTACACTGAAAAAATTGAACAAACTGTACGTAAATAGCATCATGCGTACCAAATAAGTCAAACTAATTAGTGAGTAAGGTACGTACAATTGTAAGTGCGAGCAGCATCAGAGAAATCACTTGATTGATGTAGCTTTACCTCAGTCGTGGACTACAGTGTACCATAGTAGCCCATGCAGTGTGAAACGGTTTGCGAAATGGGCCTAGGTCTGAACGTAGGACTTCGGTCCCCATCAGATTGTATCGTAGTCACGGTCAGCATAATTATTAAGATCGAAAACGATTTCATCTTCAACGTATGGCAAGGCACCGTTTCGCTCTTCCTCATTTTAATTACCCCTATGAAACATACCGACCATTCAGAACAAAATCCCCCCCCCCTTGTTCTGATTCGAAATCAGAACAACCAAATCAGGCATACGGTCTAGAAATGGAGAAGGGAACAACATTTTTTAGAACAATCAAATTTTTTTCAGAACTATGTCACGTTGTTCTGCCTGGTCCGAAAACACGAAAAATGTTTCAGAACAATGTTAAATCAGAACAATGTCAGAACAAAGCTTTTCAGAACAATGCCAAATTAGAACAACGTCGGCCAATTCAGAACTAGGGACGAGATAGCGAATTTCAGCCACGCCAAGACCGCAAATCAGAACAAGGGGTAAAAAATGTCGCCCAATTCAGAACAAAGGACCAAATAGCGAATTTTAGCCATGCCAGGACCGCAAATCAGAACAAGGGGTAAAAAATGTCGCCCAATTCAGAACAAAGGACCAAATAGCGAATTTTAGCCATGCCAGGACCGCAAATCAGAACAAGGGGTAAAACATGTCGCCCAATTCAGAACAAACAACTATAAATTGGATTTTCAGGCACCAGAGGAGATGGTGGTACTTGCGGCGTACACTCAGGCATCGGATGAGCTGGCGAGTTTGCAGGAAGCATAATGTAGCTGGGTTTTCGGCTGGGGGAATTTTTCTGATCCAAAATAGGGGATCAGGGCTATGCCCAAAGGGAGTTTCACCGACCTTTTTGGTGTCGAAAGTGGGTTTCGGCTCAAAACAGGGTTTTGCGGACTAAAAATCGGGTAAACATCTTGTCAGGAGTGCAAAAATGTCATACAATGCCGATCATACCTTACCCCCTGGCCCATGTATGTGTTTATGAACGAGGTTTACCCTCCCCCTCGCCGGCCCACAACCCCCTCGGCCGACCATACCCCTCCCCGACCCCCCTCCCGGAGGGAGACAATTTTCGCAGATTTAAGGCAAAATAGGCTTTTTTGGACTTTTTTCGCCCCCCCCGAGGTCTCCGGCCCCCCTCCGGATTTTCCGGCCCATGTACTGTATACGTAAACAGGGTTCCAGAAGCCTAATTACGGTTTCAGAGACCCTAAATACGGTTTTGAAACGCAAATTAGGGTTTCAGTAAACCTAATTGTGGTTTATAAGGGTTCAAAATAGGGTTACACAACCGTAAATTAGGTTTCTGAAACCATAATTGGGGTTTCTGAGCCCCAAAATAAGGTTCCGGAAGCATACATGTAACAGGTCATCCGCCGAAACGGGGTTGGGGGTCTGGCGCCGGCCGAGGGGGGTCTGAGCCCAAATTTTGGGAGGAGGTTGGGCACTAAAAACCGCTCAAAAATCGAAAAAAAATCGCAATTGTTGGGTTAAAAATCGTCAAAAATCGCTAATTAAGGCTGAAATACACCTAAAAAGTGCCGTTTTGTGGGCGATTTTGAGAATTTCTGTGTCTGAAATTGCAAAAAAATGCAAAAATTTGCTCAAAAAATACTTGCCAGAGAAATCGGAGGGGGGAGGTTCTCTCCGGGGGTCTGGCTGGCCTATGTCGGGTGGGAGGGTAGACCCTCCTGTTACATGTATGTCCGGAACGGTAATCTGGGTTTCTCTAGCCATGAATAGGGTTTCGGAACACTAATTTGATACTCTGAAACTCTAATTAGGGGTTCTGAAGCTCTAACTAGGGTTCCAGATCCTTAATTTGGGTTTTCAGAGACCCAAAATAGGGTCTCGGAACCCTAATTAGGGTTTCAAAAGCTGTAAATAGGGTTTCAGAGGCCCTAGATAGGGTTCCAGAACTCTAATTTGGGTCTCAGAAACCCTAAACAGGGTTTCAGAACCCTAATTTGGGTTTCAAGATTTTTACCCGATTTTTAGTCCTCAAAACCCTGTTTTGAGCCGAAACCACACTTTCGACACCAAACAAAGGTTGGTGAAACCCCCTTTGGGCATAGCCCTGAACCCCCTATTTTGGATCAGAAAAATTCCCCGAGCCGAAAACCCAGCTACATTATGCTTCCTGCAAACTCGCCAGCTCATCCGATGCCTGAATGTACGCCGCAAGTACCGCCATCTCCTCTGGTGCCTGAAAATCCGATTTCTAGTTGTTTGTTCTGAATTGGGCGACATTTTGTACCCCTTGTTCTGATTTGCGGTCCTTTGTTCTAAATTGGGCGACATTTTTACCCCTTGTTCTGATTGGCGGTCCTTTGTTCTAAATTGGGCGACATTTTTTACCCCTTGTTCTGATTTGCGATCCTTTGTTCTAAATTGGGCGACATTTTTTACCCCTTGTTCTGATTTGCGGTCCTTTGTTCTAAATTGGGCGACATTTTTTACCCCTAGTTCTGATCGGCGCGGCGGAACTTTATCGCTGATTTTCCTTATTTCCCGGTATAGTTCTGATTTGGCCCTAGTTCTGATTTTTGCATTTTCCTTTGTTCTGGTCGGCTGCCTTTGTGTTAGTTCTGATTTAGCAGGCATACGTTCGGTATAGTTCTGCCTGGTCGGTCGAGCAATTTTGAAGGGCCTAATTGCTCTGTTGCTGATTTTTCAGAATTATCTGCTATTATGCCTGAACCGAGGTTCGCTCTGGTTCTGATTTTTGCGAACAAAGCTTTTGGACATTGTTCTTGTCGCCATATGGCGACAGTATGTTTCATAGGGTTACAGCATGTAATGTAAGCAAAAATGTACAGCAAATGTTAAGAAGCCGTTCCTTTCGGACGGAAAAGAGTGGACCTAACATAGCTGTGAAGTTACATTGTGTCACTACCACGCTGATGTCGGTATCGAAACTTGTTACTAGCCTAGGTACCGGCACTATATATGGTGCCAGTACCATAAACGGCGTTAAGTGCCAGATTGTTCTAGGTTAGATGAGAGCCCACTATTTGAGTGCTGAACAAGTTCCGAAATAATGTGAAACAACGTAATTATAAATTACACTCGTAACAAGTCTCCAATGGTGGGAAAGTTTGTTACACAGTCTCCCAACGTGTTAAACCCATCTAATAACCAAGGAGATAAGTTGTAATTTATTACGTGTTTCACCTTGCTTCATTGACAGCGCCTACGCACAAAGGGATAAGACACAGACCGCTTGCATCACGTCACATTGACCTGCACTGTCAGTAGCCAAAACAGTAAAAGATATTTATTAAAGGAATTCTTTTTCACCAGTAAACAAGTGTCGATCGTTATCCTAACACGGTCAGGATGTTAACACGCATATGAAGCATAAAAAGCGTTGGCTTTAAAAAACTCCAACTCATACGAAACGAACATATAACGGCAACAAACAATGGCTTCGGCACCTCAGTTATGTCCCAGATTCATATAATTTATGTGGCTAGATCACTAAGAGCTTATCAACCATTGTGCGAGCTGAACATCCTGACTGCAACATTGCAGACCTCAGCACAAGCAAGATTATCCAGCAGACTTCAGAAGCAAAGCAGCTGGTGTATCTTCAAAGAGACAAGGTAGAAGTGCAGAGATCCGGGCACGTAAATCAAAGTGCGATATTGCTGCTGACAAAACACCTAGCGCACTAGTTTATGTTAGCGACACGAGAGAGGCTGCACGAACAAGAGCCAACCGATAGAATCAGTAGAGAGAACAGATCTTTCAGGTGCATTGGGCAACAACCAGTCAAACGTTCAGAATCTGCCAGTCTTTGTTGACCACGTAGAATTGGTGCTTCCGACCCAGCATTCCCCACAGAACAGCTATGATTTCTATCCAGATATTGAACGGAATTGCTAGCAGTGCACCGGCAGTGTACAGTAACAGTCGCCACGGTCGTTGTCTGAAACACACAAGCACTAAACAGTCTTGGTCCAAGTAAACTCCGGTCTTACCGGCACACCAAAACCTTAGACAGTAGTTTCGGTGGTGACTTCAATTTAAATAAAAGTTTAGCTTAAACCCCGATCCCTGATTGAACAAAATCCGAAATTACATCTCTAAAAGAATTTGCATTGTTTGACATACTACTACAAGAGGAAAAATTAGCCTAGGTAGAGTAATAGCAGAATTCTGTGGAAAAGCGATTGCAACTTTGGAAGCAACGATCAATAGTGGCAACCTTTGGATGTCCTACGAATCACATACAAAATAGTCGATTTTAGCCTTACGCCTTCCTTTTTATCATATCACAAATTTTAGGAACTGATCAACAAAGACCGCCTTCGTCAGCGAAACACGTTCATGCTTTGTTTGTACGTACTGGTCGTGATTGTCCTGTCAGATTTAACAGACTTTAGCTTAGCATCGTGGAAAAGAATGATGCTAACCACAAACCCCTAGTACGTGCCGACAATATTGCAAAATCGATACAAACAAATGGACGTTGTTGCCACGAGACATTATGCAAATTGAACAAGCGGCAGGTGAACAATGGCTCAATCCAAGCGCAATAAGCGCTAGAAAATGAGTAGGAAGCAAAAAAAAAGAAAAGCGAACCTGTATTTGTGGCTGAAAGATTTGACCGCTCCGAATATATACATATAGAGGTTCATGGCGCCGACGTAGGCCACCAGCAAATCGAACAAGCCGTGACGCGGCAGCGGCATCATGGCCGCCAGCACCACATTGCTGACAGTAAACGGAATACTTGCCCACGCGTACAAAGACAGAATTAGAAATATCTGAAACCAGCAGTCTCAAACGCGTAGGTTGAGTGTCGGTCTACGAACCTTGTTCCTACATGGGATCTCCGAGCTGTGCCCCACCAAAAATATACCCTGCAGCCAACGCTTGCGCTGTTGCAGAAAGTCCCAAAAGTTGAACGGACTTTTTTCGTGCATTTCTCCTGAAATTTAGACATGTCAAATAAAAAAACAAGCACATCTTTCATACAGCTCTAGAATGCTCTGACCGGTTGGCAGTAACATACATGGGCCAGAAAAATCCGCAGGGGGCCTGCAAGTTGTCTCCGTGATTCCAGAGTCCAAAAATCGCCAATTTTGCCTCAAAACTGGGAAAAAAGTTTCGTCGAGGAGTGCATGGGGTGTGGGGACTCCTTCTCAGCTCAGCTGCCAACCCCGCTCCCAAGATTTGGGCTCAGACCCCCGGCCGGAGCCAGACCGCCAGCCCCTCCCCCTTCGGCGGATGACCTGTTACATGTATTCCCATCGGAAATGGGTAAAGACGGCATCGTTGGCTCTGAGTTACAACCGCCATCTCACTCGACTCATCTGAGCAATATTTTGGTAGAAATTTCTGTACGAAAAATATTACAAGTAGGCATATCTTAAAATTAGGTCTGCACAAGCTCGAAATATTTAAAAATACGCCATAGAATTTTGCTACCAGCTCAATCGATAAATGGATAAAAAAACGCACCTTCAATAAAGTTGAATGAATAACCGTCTCGGTAAGCAATCATAGAGAAGTAGCAGTCTTCCGCTATAGAACCGTCAGCGCCGTGATCGAATGTCACTTTTCGCTCAGCACCGACCTGAATGCAAATTAAAAATTACCAAAAATACCGATACTACTCTGCAACAAACGTAGTCAGAACAAACAGATGGATAGCGGAGCTTAGTATGGAACTTTCCCGAGCGAGTGCTAAAGTTTGTTCTCAGATAGTAGTTGACAACTTAGACTAACTAACCTGTAATCTATCTTATCCATACTAACTATTAACAAATCTATATGCCATCCTCTGTATGTAACCATACATGCAACAGAGTCATCCGCCAATGGGAAGGAGGTGGGACCCTAAATTCTAGTTGGTTATTTACTAAAAACGCTAAAAAATCGCAACTCCGTGCTAAAAATCGTTCAAAATCGCTATTTCGGGCTCAAATACACCTAAAATGGGTTGTTTTACTGTACAGCCGACTTAGCAATTTTAGTGTCTTACATTCTAAAAAATTGCCTAAATTGCAATTAAAATAAAAATTGCATAAAAATTACTTGCCGGAAAACTCAGAGGAGGAGTCGGAAAAACCGTTTTTTTGGGGGGGGCGGGGGCGATTGGGAGCTCTGGGTGGGTTCCGTTACGAATTAATAATTTGGGCCTCTGAAGCTAAGATAATGTCTAGAATATGATCAGGGTTATGGCTTAAATTAAATCCTCATTCTAAACCTGAGCCCAATACTACGCAAGTAAGTCGTAGTCATAGGTTTAAGTCGAGCGGAGGCAGACCCCCAGACCCCCTGTTACATGTATGGGCTGGTTGGTGATAGAATAAAGCACTCTGTACTTGTGTGACTACGTACGAGCCTTTCCAACCAAAAAGCGGTCGATGAAAGTAATAAAACTGAAATCGCAGCTTTCCTAGGTCATCAGCCACTCTAAAACGAGAAATAGAAAAAGAATCAGCATAATCAATGGCAAAACGGCAAGGCCGCTATAAAGCCACCTGAAAGAGTCACAGAAGGTGGTGATCCAGTTGACGATGTCGCCACTGGCATAGGTGATTAAACCTTGACCGAACTGGTACTTTCCATCCATGCAGAAATTTAGAATGCCACACACCTGAACAGCCTTTTCTATAGAAAGCAAAACCTCCGTTACGTACGGAGTTCTCAGTGAGCAGCGTTTCTTCGTCTAGATGGACGATCCAGTCATCGTCTCGCAGAATGTTCACGTCGTCTTCCAGGCAGTACTGCAACGCTCGGGCCTTAAACAGAGCACCCGTCTTCGTCCTAAAACATTACTTCAATCACATAGATACAGAAATGTCCGACATTCAGGGATTCGGCCATTCCATATGAATACCATCCAGGTTATACCGGTAGCACAGTTGTTAAAAAAAATTTTTGTTGAAGGCCAAAAATTTTTGCTTTTTTTTAAAAAAATTAAAAAAAAATTTTTTTTTGAAAATCGTCTTAAATGGGTCCAGCATGCTATTACAGATACTTACAACAAATTTTCCACTTTTGCACCTTAAGTCAGTTGAGAAACCTGTTCGAAAACGACAATACAGCTCTAAACACTGCCTGTAACTGCATAATTTCACCGAAAATTGTCTTTAGAGGCACTTCTAGGTGAATCCTAAGGAAGGATTTCTTACGCAGTCGCTGATAGGCTCAATGCAAAAGAAGTATTACGCAGGTTGCTGGATAAAATGTTGGCTGCTTCCAAAGAATTTACAAAAAATTGCATGTATGTACGTGAATTTTCCCACTTTTTTCCTTAATTTGCATATTGATTTTTCAAAAAAAATTTTTTGAGCCTTCAAAAAAACGCTTTTTAAAAAAAAAATAAAGTCTTTTTTTTTAATTTTTGACCCTAACAACTGTGACCGGTAGCATAATAATCATATCAATCAGGAATCCCTGGCTGTCTCAGATCCAGGAGTACCCAATCGAAACCAACCTGTATGTAGGGGGCACTACAATTTCACGGACCAGATGATTTTTTGGCAGGTTCACAGCCCTGTCGGTGACCACTTCAACCATAAAGTTCTCCATACCCGCTTTTCGACACGTCTCTATGTTGCGTTCGACGTTGTCCTGCGTCCAACAGAGAAACAAGATGCAGTACAGACAAGCAGCACCAGAAATAGTTACTTTGACTAGTTGTGCGTAATTGCCTTTGGTCACCACTCGAATACAGACCAGCGGCGCCAGCAACGGCGAGCCGATCAGTTTGACTTTGTCTCGAAAGGCGTTGAACATCACCAGACCCAACATGTTGCACACACACTGCGGCAGCACCAGCAAACTGGCCAACCGCAGCAAATACAGTATGCACGTGCCTACGTATCCGTATCTGAAACTACTGGTTTAAGCGAGACCAGCTTCCACATTCAGAAGGATCACTGAATATGTTACATTTTTCCGTAAGCAGAAAAATCGGGAGTAGGAAAAGAAACGGCCACCCGCTTGGGTACCAAATGCGCTTGGGGCCGTTCCGTTGGTAAGCAGACGCTCAAGCATACATGAGGCGTCTGTTGGGGTTTCCCCACCGCCCAACTTGGGCTCACTCAACCCCCACAAACGACCCCACCACCCACCTGACCGCCGACTTTTGTTCCTGATCCACCATACATGTACTAGGCGATTTGAGGGGTTACCCCCTGCTGGAAAGGCCAACCCCCCGAGACAGGTTAAGGGCCCCTCCCGATCCGAAAATACAAGTACTAATAGTGGCTCGAGTACTAACAAACTGGCTCAGAAATCACTAAATTTTAGTCTAAAATTCGCTAAAAAAGCCTTTGGAAACCGAGGGGCGGAACCCCCTCGACCCCACCTGAGGAAACCCCCACCCCCAGGCATACATGGGCCGGAAAAATGGGGTGGGGGGGGTCAAAATTTTCAATTTGGGGGGTGGGTGTTCCGTCAAAATTTTCGGCCGGGGGGGGGGGTCGAAGCCCAGTTGGGGGGGGGGGGGTCAAAACCAAAAATGTCTGGGAACGCTTTCTAGGTCGTTTTGGTACAATTTTCTGCCATTATATGAACAAAATTAACATTTCACACTATTTTATGACCGTATATAACACAAATCAGCAATTTGGAGCAATTCATGTCATTACAAAAAGCAACTTAGCATTTCACATACTAGTTTCGCCCCAGTACGCTTCCAAAACGAACCTTTTAAATCAGCTGAAAATGCCGACAAGAACAGGTCACTAAATGAGAATGCTTCAAAACAAGACTGTTCTAGAACACAAGTCTCATCGCCAGTTGCATTAAACTGACCGCCAAAAGCCAGGTAGCAAACTTGCCGCTTGAAATCGTTAATCGCGGCGTTTTTTATCTTATTCATAATGTATTGCACCAAATCGTCATCAGTTGCTACATACCCTTTGGCTCGCAATTTAAAAAATCGAAAAACTTTGGTCAGCGAAGTTGACCACTGATCCCACATTGACTTGTTTGCTGGGGCGGCAATAACCTTATTACAGACATCATCATAACCTTGTCCCGTCACATCCACAACCCAGCGCTCCAGTGGGATAAAACCCATCGCGTTCACAGTGTATTCAAGAAATTGAGGAGCTGCGATAACCCCGCGTCTCCAGGTTACTAGATCTAAGTCATCTGGCGCTCCAATCCCGATATTCACCACCGCAAATGAGTTATTTCCATTCATTTTGCACACTTCATCGCCCCAGTTTTGCACACAGATGTCAAACAATTCAAATGCAGAGCAAGTGAATTCAATGTCCGCGTCCTTGATTGGGAAAGTTCTGGCAATAACGTCGCGAACAGCCCCACCCCAGTAGAAGGCTGTGCAGTTTTCGTCAGCGTATGTTGCCACAACATCCTTGACTGTTAGTCCTGGGATGCCGGGGACACCCAACGGTTCAACTTGTAGTCGAAATCCCCGGCTGACAGATGGTGAGTAGAACAGTTTCAAATTTTTGTTTTTTTGAAACTGTGACTGTAGCCGGATTGGCAGCTTCTCGGTCGGTTGCTGCTCCAGGTCGCAACATGGGAACATGGGGAGTTCCGCCTCATCCAAAAGTGCCCGCGGCACTCTCTTCAGGACTTTTACTTTCACTAAGTCACCAGAAACTAGCGAGCAAAGTGATATATCGCAACCACTGCACAGGGTGGGTGGGGTCGGCAGGACGCCATTTTGGGTGGGTGGGTGGGTGGGGGGGGTCGAGCCTAAGTTGGGGGGGTGGGCAAACCCCCCCGGACCCCCCCCGGCCCATGTATGCCCCCAGGTCGGCCCGGAGCTGTTACATGTGTGACCCACCCACAAATAGCCTCGACCACCCCAAATCAGTAGGCCCATCCCCAATTTTCAGATTCTGACTACCCCAACCCATTTTTCCAGCCCATGCATGCGCCCAAACCACTCATACAAATGCTTTTACCTAATGGACAATGAGTTAGGTGCGGGTAGTTAGCAGCCTCAACCAATGCGGGAGGGGTTTCTTGCTCACGCACCCGAAGCCCGCTATAAATTACTGAGAACGCATTAACCCGAGTTACACTGTCACGCAAGCTCTATAAAAATTTGCCCTAGAACAAAGAACTCGCCCTTCACCACTGGGAACAAGCCACTAAATTCTTTGTGCAAGCAAGATTGCAGAAAAATCTCAGTTAACAGTAAATTCTGGCTAAAACCAATCCTGTAACGGTTACCAACTTACGGTTACGGCAAGAAGGCGAAGCAAAAATATTTTAGTGCATGAGTAATTGATAATTATGTACGTAGCAGTTGTGTAGGTTGAAGAGGTGGCGTCGTTGGCTCAGTGGTTAGATGGCTGCCTTGAATGACGGCGGCCCCGGCATACCCAGCGGTTGTTTGTGGTTTTCGAAACCTGTTGAGGGACACAAAGCCGAACCCAGGCCATCGAAAGTCAGCAATGGTACGTAAGTAGATAAATGGGAACTAAAGCAATGGGAAGGGTTGCTGTTAAGGAGGTTGCCGGACCTTGCCCAACAAAAAGTTACAACAACAAAAAGAATATGCCCCAAGCAAATAACGTACCTAGCAATGGGATCTATGTCGACCTCGGGGGCCGGCGTGAATCTGAGCCCACCACTGATGAGCTCGAATGTTAAAATAAAGGAAACACAAAACACAACATGAACGGCGTGTTTAATCTCGGGCGTCAACGTCAATGCCATGGCAAATATAAAACAGTCGGCCGTCACCGTCGATTGCCCCTGAAAAGCAGCCTACACTTAATCAACCGGCTACCTGCATCAAGTGAGAAACGCGCATCACACGCCACACACCACCAACAGCCCTCTAACACCTCATGTTGTATTAATAATAATTACGTACATAACCTAAGCACCAAGTACAACTGGCAATTCAATACATGATAACTCTAAACCCTGTGCACCACAAAAACGTCAAAAGAGAAAATGTACAACCTAAGCAGAAGCAACATAGTCAGAAGGACTAAGTAATGGTAACTGACGAGCCTAGCGAAGCGACACGAACCATCATCATTAAGGCACATTAGTGACGCAGCTGCGAAGCTATGCGATGCGAGTCTCCAGGTTCATATCTATCGGCCGGACGCACTATAACCAAGAGCTAAATGAGCCGTGCAAGGATAAGCCAGAAAAGCCTACGTAGTGCAGGTAGGTAGTGAAGTGAAGCAGCGCCTACAAACAACCACGGGCGGGGTAGGTGGCCTCTGCCTTAAGTGAGCCACAGCAATGACCCATCGACAACACAAGCCACCGGGCTAGAATCGATTGGGCTAAACCGAAATTATTTTTATTTCTGCGCGCTTCAGCCCAGATCGGGGCGGTCCCCCGCCAGCTCTGACTTGAGCACAACGATCTTAGAGCAGACAAACTAAACACGCACACAATTGCACTGCTCTGCCAAGCTTAATAAATCCACGCCAGTAATATTAACAAGGCAGCAAGCAAGATCAGTAACCAAAGAGAGAATTGTAAAATTTTGATACAACAGGATGGCGGAGCGCCAAAAAACTAGAATCGAACCACAATGCCGACTTACACAAGAATAGTACGATTAAATTACTGCAGCAGCTAGAAGAACGGACGCTGAAAGTCCTAGAGATGTAGGCTGCACGTGCGGCCTATAAACAAGACTTTTTACAAAGCTGCCAACTATACTACACCACTAATCTGCAGCGGCAAGCACAGATAGTAGAAGCATTGTATCTATGCGGAGACAAAAGAGTATACTACTCTGAGCGGCATGTGCGCAAAGAAAACTCTCAAACAAACACAGGGGGCGTCAGTCAGTGAGTAGTCCAACACCGTACGCGTCCAGCACTTTGTGCCACTCAAAATGCGGTGACTAATACAGCCAACGTCATTGCACGCAAACTTCGAGTGCAGCGAGTAGTCATAGATTACTCAGATTTAATGCTATACTACAATCAGGAATTTAACGGCATCTAAACCACCAATTATCATACGCACACCGCTACGTTCAGTCACTGTGCTACTGTGCTGCCAGACATCACCTGCCATCCATCTGCCTTACACTCACATGTAAAAGCGAGTTCGGGAGTCTGCCCCCACCCGACTCAGGACACACCCCTCGATCGGGGGGACTCCCCTCGCCCCTCCGATTGTACTGGCAAGTAATTTTTTCAGAAAATTTTTAGAATTTTCTAGAATTTGAGACATTTGAGAAATTAACAGGTTTAGTACTTAAAAGAGTCTGTTTTTCCAGGAATCGACTTCTGCTCCTTAACCTCTGGACACATGTAGAAGTTTTTGTCTCCGATTAGCCTAAAATTTTGTATTTTAGTTTAATTTTGACCTAAAAGACATTTTACCACGTTCCCGGCCTTTTCGAGAGACAATTTTTCAACCCTCTTTCAGTTTTCACCTCGGGAACAAATGACCCTAGAATCGTTCGGATTGATCAGAAAAATATTCGTGATATCCTATTCGGCTGGATTCCAATAAAAAATTTTTTTTCGAAACCCTTGTGGGCCCGATTTGACCCACCTACAATCGTGTCATCAACCATTCTATTTCATTAAAATGTAGCGCTATGTTTTTGAATCGAACTATTAAGCTGAAAAGCAGTCGACGACGTTTATCACTGCCACAATTTTTACATTGAGCAATTTTGAAATTAATGTTGCGCATGTTAGACTAGTTCTGATGCAGCCAGTTTTGTGCTGCACAGACCGCATATAAGACCTAAGCAATCTGCAAAAAATCTTCGAATTCGGTGCTGAATAGAAAAATTTCTGTTAGCTACAAAGCCTGGCCTTGGAGGAGTCAGCGGACGATCTGACAGCCTTCAAGGCCCAAAAACTCAATTTGCCCCCTTTTTCCCTCGATTTTTGTGCGACCGAAAGTAAAAACATAGCACTACATTTTAATAAAATAAAATTGGTCACGACGCGACTGCATGGAGGGGTCAAATCGGGACCAGAACGGGTTCGAAACAATTTTTTCTTGGAATCCAGCCAGGCTATCATTTGAATTGAAAGAGATTGTTTTTCTAATTCTAAATGTGTAATCCGAACGTTTCTACGGTCATTTTTTCCCCGAGTTATTTGGTGAAAATTGAGAGAGAGTCGAAAATTGAGTCAACAGCCCTGGGTACATTTTGGCGACATTAGAAATGTCAGCATTTCTATTTTAGAAAAAAACAGAGAAATTAAAATTACTGGAGTAGTAGTTACAAAAGCGGACACTCGGAAATTGTACTATAAACCTTTAGTTGATTAACACAAAAACAGTTTCCTAAACCTAATCATCGATCAGCCATTTCTATTTTTTCAGATCAATTTTTTAGGTCAACGTTTTTTCTTAATTTTTACCCGTCCCAATTAGTATTGAGCATTGGGAACAAAAACTCCAATACCTTGAAAACACCCCAATACACTCAATACCAGTTCGCAATATGGAGCTCACTGGAGCGCTGAAGCTAACACTTGCGAAGAATATTGGTTTGGTGAGAAGAGAACAAAAAATCATTGTAAAAGCAATCAATGAGTGCAAGCACAGGACACTAATTGGCATAGCATGATAGCACAGGTCACCTTGGCAACTATAGATGGTGTACGTGCAAATAATGGGCAGCGTTGCGCCAACAATCCTATTATGGGTCACCAAAAAAGAGTCAGTGGAGGAACAGGAGAATATGCACCTTCACCTATTTGGGCGTTTTGAAAGCCCGTGACTGCAAAGTGCTAGAATTTACTAAAATACAATGTTAAATACGATGTGAGTATATGCACGGGGGTGGTCCTACAGTTCAGCTCCCTACGAAAGCTTGTAATCAATGAAAACGCGTTCAAATGATTACCTGACCTCTTAAAACCAATTCTACTGCTACCGAACACTGTAACCATACGCTAATCTCGATAATGCAGCAGACAATAAGTAGATAAACGCCATCGTTTGTGAAAACAAAATCGTCAGCACACCAGTGAGCACTTGTTTGATTACTCTGAAAAGTAAAAAACCGATCTGGTCTCCAGAGATATGTGGAGTAGCCCCAAGGAAGTAGATGCTTTCCTGAGCTCGGACCTCGCATGAGAATAAGATGGAGTTTGGTGGTGGCCGGATGGTTATCAACAACAACGAAAACGTCAGAAGTAACTGACTTAGCTGCAACTTTAATGCAGCACTTTCTTAATTCTACTTGTAAGCATGAATGGGCCGGAAAAATAGGTTGGGGTAATCAAAATCCGAAAAAATGGAGGTGGGCCGACTGACCGATTCGGGGGATGACTGGGCTGTATTTAATTGAAGCGGATTGAACTGGATGTCCATGCCATATGGTGGTACCAAAAATAATCGTGTCCCGGAGCATGAGGTAGGCTATATACCCGCTCCCTTCGCTGATGGATAGTGACTGATGGAAGGATTTATACTCTGTGTTCTGTGTTCTAACCGTCATTGTATTGTTTATCGAGTAAACGTGTGCTTCTTGCTTCACTGTAAGCTACCTTTCATACATGGGCCGGAAAAATCCGGAGGGGGTCTGGAGACCTCGGGGGGAGGGGGGGGGGCAAAAAAGTCCGAAAACGCCTATTTTGCCTTAAATAAGCGAAATTTTTCTCCCTCCGGGAGGGGGGTGGGGCTAGGGGGTATGGGCCGGCGAGTGGGGGTAAACCCCACTTACCCCCGGCCCATGTATGCTACCCTTACAAGCACAACCCGGATGGCGCTACAACTGACCCTGACCAAAAGAATCAGCGGCGTGTTTCGTTCGGACATGGAGCTAAATTGCACACTGCCGGTTTTTGTTTTGGAAAACGTTCCGGAGTGCCTGTTTTCCAAAATTAAAAAAGGACCCCAAGATACGCATCGGTATAGGCTACACCGTAGCATACATGTAACAGGTCAGCCGCCGAAGGGGGGAGGGGGGTTGGGGAGGTCTGGCGCCGGCCGGGGGGGGTCTGAGCAAAAATTTTGGGAGGGGGTTGGGCACTAAAAACCGCTCGCTCAAAAATCGAAAAAGTCGCTATTTATGAGCTAAAAATCGTAAAAAATCGCTAATCTCGGCTGAAATACAGCTAAAAAGTGCTGTTTTGCAGGAAATTTTGGCAATTTTTGTGTCTGAAATTGCAAAAAATCGCAAAAATTTGCTCAAAAAATTAACTGCCAGAAAAATCGGAGGGGGTCGGGAAAATCGCCTGGGGGGCGGTCCCATCCGGGGGGTCTGGCCTAAGTCGGGTGGGGGCAGACCCCCCAGACCCCCCTGTTACATGTATGCACCGTAGGCCCTGTTTTGCCTAATATGGAAGTACCCCTAAGGTTAAGTATCAGTATGGCTGCATGCTCCGGAGGGCCTGTTTTCCAAATGTACCCCTAGAGACGCATCAGCATAGGGGCACGCTCCGGAGAATTTGTTACCCAGGCAAGAACAAAAAGCAAAGCTTGAGAGCGACAGAGAACAGGAGAGGATAAAAAGACCGAAAATTACGAAAAAGCTAGACAGCGTGAGAAAGAGCGCGAGCGCGAAGAGGAGGAGCGGCGCAAAGAAGAAGAGCAATTGCGGGAATTGGAAGAAGCTCGCTAAGAGGAGGAGCCTCAACAGAATGTCATCCTTTACAGAGAGAGAGCAACACAGAGATGACAAAAAGTCAAGTGACACTTTTCTGCAGAAAGGACAAGTGGCAATGCGCCAGCACTCTTCAACTGTAGTATGAAGAGGCGTCTCATTATCAGTATAGGGCACGCTCCGGTGTCGTATTAGTTAATTAATTAATATTTAGTCCATTTCTGACCTTTCCTGATTCCCCCAACTACCTGATTCCCGGAAAAAACCCCCCCACTCGGCCGCCGCCGTGAGGATTACTGTAGCGCCGTTCGGTGTGTAGTAAAGTGGCGCGGGAAGTTCAAACTCCGCAAACGTGTTTATCAGCACGTGCAAGTGAAACAAAATAGAACATATTTCTGCTCAACTACCGCTATAAAATAGAAGTGTTTTGCGGTTGTATTTGAATCATTTCCAACGAATAATTAGTTATAGAATTTAGCTGAATCTATTCTCATGTAGAAAAATGTAGGCGCCGTTGTTAGGAATGGCATAAACGCTGGTGGCAGAGAATGTGCCACAGCATTTGTGAGATACAAAAAAGAAAATAAAACTGTTTTTTCTTTTAGTAACCATAGATGACAAAACTGGTTTGCTGGTGGATTGTTCCTCTCGAAAAAACAACGTTTATTGCATAGGCCGGCCTTTGCCAGACTCTAAAAATTCGACGATTTCATCTAGGTCCGATCAATAACAAGGAGAATCTTCAAATTGGGGAGGTTACGGTACCTACCACGAGCTAGCATTTGTTTGATCGCCAAAGTATAACTTTTTACCTATCTACAGTTGAATAAATTTTCTGAGAAAGTGGGCTCTGTTGCAAAAGACACCTGCTGTATGTATGTAGTACCCGAATTCGTCTTCGCGTTTACCAAAGGTTCAGTTCGCTGCCCTTGTGTTTTAAGGCGGCCCCGGCATCTGGGAGATGTTGTGGGTTCGAAACCAGGTTGACTAAACAGATGACGCAAAAGCCCAAACGATTGCTGGTACAATCGTGGGGTGGGAAGCTAGGGGGCACAAAATGTTTCGGCACTCCTGTCGCAACAATGACCAGGTAGGTGGCGTCAGGGTCACCAGCAACGCCTTGACGCACGCACCACAAACTAGGGATGTTCTGCCTACTGTTGTTTGGTTTTGGATTTTCAAAATGTGTGTTGTATACACATTCACTGGCAAATGTGTAAGGTAATTTGTGTATACACATTCAGAAAAACAATTGTGTATTATTGTGTATGGTAAATGTGTGTGATAGACAAACAACAGTAGTTCTGCCCTACCGAACAAGCGGTGCACGACACTGAACCCACCAAGTTTGGATTCTTGGTCGATAGACAGACGATACGCGATCAGTACAATGATTTACTTCTGGTTTTTTATGCACGGCCTTGCGTACTGAAGAAGTTTATACACAAACAAACAATGACGAACAGGTTAGACGAGTGGGTGTTATATATAGCAAAACTCTTTCTTATCACTTATTTTCCCGCCTAAAAAGCATCGTGCACACAGAGACAAGACAAATCATCCAATCAGAAGTAACAATTGCGTAATCAAGATCTCTAGTGTAGTTTTGCAGTGACTTCTTCCACAGCAGAAGCGTACGAGTATCGTCTGAATGAAGGCTTTCAGTTTAACCTTGACTGATTGACGGACAGAAAGCGCTTCATGTTCAGTACATGTCCGGTGGAAAATTTGGTTCCGGTCGGTCGACGGCTACATGTATGTCAGCAACCAATTCGGTCGCGCTTTCAGTCGGGTCATGGGTAGTGCTTGATAATTGCAGTCAGGGATGCACATGATGATACCGCTAGTTTGCAGAGATGCTCACCAACCTGAAAAAGCTCGGCTACACTCGGCTCTCAAGCCCAGAACGCGCTACTAAACAATTATCATTGCATTGTCAGAGTGTCTTGTCTTGATTCTATTCCATAAACGTAGGTAGGCCTACCCCCAAATTCCAAAAACACCATACATGTAACAGGTCATCCGCCGAAGGGGGGGTTGGCGCTGGCCGGGGGGTCTGAGCCCAAATTTTGGGAGGGGGTTGGGCACTAAAAAACGCTCAAAATCGAAAAAATCGCAATTTTTGGGCTAAAAATCGTCAAAAATTTGCTCAAAAAATTACTTGCCAGAAAAATCGTCTCGGGGGGGTCTGGCCTAAGTCGGGTGGGTGCAAACCCCCTGTTACATGTATGAAAAACACCGATTTCGCTTAAACATCAGCAGTGGAAACGGCAAATTCGGTTTCCAAAGGCTTTTCAAACGAATTTTAAGCTAAAAATTTGTTAAATTTGAACCAGTTTGTTAGTACTGGAGCTGCTACTAGTACTTGCATTTTTGGGTCGGGGTCCCTAACTTCTCTCGGTGGGTTAGGGGGTTTGGCCTTTCTAGCTAGGGGGTAACCCCCAAACCCCCTAGTACATGTATGCCGCTAGCCAACCCATTTTTTCGGTCGATAGATGCGAACAAACGAGCTGACCTAAACTGAGCCAAGCCACTATTTTTAGGCTCGTAAACATCATAACTTGCATTATTCATTGAGAGCAATTTCAAATTCTTTCGCCAAACTTCAACATATATTAGAATGGAATGATGAATAAAAAGTCGTAATTTTACTAAGGCGATACAAATTTGTTTAGAGTGTAGCGGTTTTGAGACGGTTAAATCAAAATGTCGTACCTTACAGCCCCTTTTCATATCCGGTCTTGATTCAGTAGCATTTTTACTCATCGCTGGCTGCCAGCATCTGTTCTCTGTCATCGTAGACAGTGGAAGCAACCGTGTCAATTGTTTGTGGAGACGGCAGTTAGGGCCGGCAATAGCGTCAAGCTGAATAAGCCGTCGCAAGGCAAGGCAACTTCTCTGTCACAATCGCCGAACTGTTAAAGCAGCCGCATGCCCGGTTCAGTCGGCATTCTGCTACTGCTGTCGCGCTTTAGAACGCTGCCGTTGCAGGGGTGCCTAAAGAAACTGCATCTGCGTACACTAAATTTAAACTAAATTATAGCGAGAAAAACAATACACACCAAGACAACCGTCAGTCACTTAGCGCACCCGGTATGGACCGGTCATCGCACACCCTACAGCCTGCCAGCCTACCTGCTACGGCAACAAAACCAACTACTTTTTGGCCCGTCCCGGTCTAGTCAGAGAATGGTCGTCGTTTGTGTTCGCCATCCTGGCTGGACTTCTTTGAATAAACTTAGCACTTCGTTCTCCGACCGCGGACATTAGCGCGTAAATATTCTGCCAGAATCTGTCGCGCGTCGCGGTAATTAGAGGAGGCCAATTCGCCCGTACCGGCCGACTTTTCGACCTTTTAGCCTTAGGCTTAGGGACAAGGTTCTAAAGAAATCTCTGCCATGCGGCAGATTCTTACAGGATATAGACACGCAAGTACAGCGGACTGGGGTCTAGTATCGGCAAAATAAGCGCTACTCATGGCACTAAACAAACAGTCGGTACTTAAACAAACACACAACAAACTATAAGTGCTAAAATAAAGATCCTCCTATTAACGATGTCATCCCTCCCTCACGAACTAACGAGCGAGACACTGCAGCCTTTAAGTCATTTTGAACATTTAAAAAGATGATGAAGTTGCTAACTAACCAGAAAATTGTTACGCCGGAACACGATTTTGTCCGCCTCCATGATCCCAAGGCTTACGCCAGTTGTGAGTTTGCTTCAGTTAAACCGTCTTGCTAGAGCCCTTCTTCTGGTTCTATCAGCTAGGTAGGCTATCCGTTTGAAAATTCTTGTTACTGTTCCGCCATAATCGCTCACACGCTTCGACGACGCAAAACAAACAGATTGTCTGATCAACATCTAATTAATATTTGGGTGACTAACTTTCACTAAATTCGGACGACTGAGCACTTTCCAGCATTCTACCAGCTTCATCGCACTAAAAATAATGCGATTTTGGCAAAAACAAACTTCACGTTCACACCACGCAAGAATTCGAACTGACTACAGTAATCCCGCCAGCTCGCCGGCGAGTGGGGGGGTTTTTTTCCTACTACGCAACTACCTACACCTAACCGATTCCCGGCCCATTCCCCCCCACCCGGCGATTATAGGAAAAAAACCCCCCAACAAGATGGCCGCCGTTAGGGTTACTGTAGCGCCGCGCGGTGTGTAGTAAAGTGGCGCGGGAAGTTCAAAAATAGCAAACGCATTTATCAGCACCGCAATTGCAACGAAAACAGAACATATTTTTGCGCAACTACCGCTATAAATTAATCATTGCCAACGAATAATTACTTATAGAATTTAGTTGAATTTATATTCATGTAGAAAAATGTAGGCGCAAAATGTTAGGAATGGCATAAAACGCTATGCTGTTGGTGGCAGAGAATCGTGAAAGCACGGCATTCATAAGATACCGAAAAAGAAAATATAACTGTTTTTTCTTTTAGTAAGTAAGTAAGTTTATTTTGCCGAAACACAGAAAAAGAACGAAATACAAATGTTGGGCGCGGCATACACGACCACGTATGGTCTTCTTATGTTGCCGAAGTTAGATCAAACATAGGCAGGCTACTAATTCTTTTTGTAAATAGACTAAGAGAATTTGAATTGACAACTTCACTGGGTAAATTATTCCATAGCCGGATGGTTCTGACTGCGAATGAGAACTTTCTACAGTTGAGGTTTTTCTTTAACACAGGTAGATACAGTTTCTTATCATGACCTCTTGTACGCATGGTTTTAGCCCATTCAAAATAGTCTTCAAAACGCATATCATTCAGTCCGTACACAATTCGGTATACGTACTGTAAGTCAATGATAATACGTCGCGTCTCTAGAGTCTCCAAGTCAAATTTGCGAAGTCGGTCAATATAGAAACCCTGTATTTCATTTTTGTTCAGCCGCAGTGTAAACGACCTCTGGACGCTCTCCAAAACTCTAATATCCTTCACTTTAAAAGGATTCCAGACTGGGGTGTCATAGAGGAGTAAGGAGGGAGTACTGGAGTAACTATGGATGGCAAAGCAGGTTTGTGGTGGATTGTTCCTCTCGAAAAAAACAATGTTTAATGTATAGGCCTGCCTATACCAGACTCTGAAAATTCGACGATTTTGTCTGGGTCCGATCAATAAAAAAGAAAAGTCGTCAAATTGGGGGAGATTTACCTACCATGAGCTAGCATTTGCGTGAATTCGTCAAAGTCTACATTGAGCTGCGTAACCTTTTACCTTTTTACTTACAGTTGAATAAATTTTCTGACAAAGTAAGCTCTGTTACAAAAGACAGTGTGTAGGACCCGAATTCGTCTTCGCCTTTACCCAAAGAATGGGAGGGAACGGACTGGATCTGCCCTTGCACTTAAAGCTACAATAGCAACCACACGTGTTCGTACAAACGGAAACGGGGACAGCTACCAGTGAGACCCACCCAGACTGACACCGAGCATGTGTGCCGGTGTCCGGCTAGTACCGAAGGAATGGCAGGATGTGGGTGCGCGTGATCGACTCGCCGTGTGGTGAGGCCTAACGCTACGGCCACGCCAGGACAATCCATCCATCCAATGCGAGTTCTATCTTACTAAACAGGCAGTTCCCAGCACTGGCACGACACCTTGGCATCACTCATCGACAGACAAACGATACGCTGTCAGAACAAAAACTTCGACAATGATTTACTTCTGGTGTTGTACGTACGGCCTACGTACATATTTTACCAAAGAAAAAGTATGGTGCACGCAGACAGAGACAAATCTTCTAACCACTGGTAACAAATGCGTAATCAAGATCTCAAGTGCAGTTTCGCACAGACTTCCACGAGAGAACCGTGAGAGCATCGTCTGAACGAAGGCTTTTTTAATTTAACTTGACAGGCTGGAAGCGCTTCATCTTCAGTTCAGTTCGGCAACCAACCAATCCGGAGACTAAACCGAGAATAAATATAATTGATCACGTTTTCAGTCAACTCATGGGTAGCGAGGCGATCGACCGGAACCAAAATTCCGACTGGAACCGGACCGGAATTACCCCAGTTCCGGGCGGAACTGGAACTTTTCAACAAAGGCTACAAATTCGAAATTCTAGCTGAAAACTGCAGAAAACAGTTACAGTGTTTAGCGTTATTGCATGGAATTTAGGAGGTTTGCTTCCAAAAAGAGCGGAAAGTCAAAAAGTTCCAGTTCCGGCACCCTTCAGCACCGGAACCGGAATTCCGGTCGATCGCTAATCATGGGCAGTGTTTAATAATTGCAGCCAGGGATCGATATTATATGGTACCAGTACAGAGCGAGCTTGCAGGTACGCATAAACGGGCTGAACGAGTGAGCTGACCCAAATTGAGCCGAGCCGTGATTTTTTAGGCTCGTGAACACCTCTAGTAACTTGCATTTTTCTATTCTGAGCAACTTTTAACCTAACTTGATCCTAACAATGGAATGATGAACAACAAGTCGTAATTTTATTCACTCAGATGAACACAAAATTGTTTAGAGTGTAACGGGTTAAGACGGTTAAATCAAAATGTCGTACCTTACATAATTACTCATCGCTGCCTGCCAGCATCTGTTCTCCGTCATCGTAGACAGTGGAAACAACTGTGTCAATTGTCTGTGGAGATGGCAGTTAGGGCCGGCAATGGCATCAACTCTGAATTAGCCGTCGCAAGGTAAGTTCTCTGTCACAATCGCCGAGCTCTTAAAACAGCCGCTATGTCCGGTTCAGTCGACATTCTGCTACTGCTTTCGCGCATTAGGACGCTGCCGTTGCAGAGGTGCCTAAAGAAACTGCATCTGCGTACATTAAGTTAAAGCGAGAAAAACAATACACACCTAAGACAACCATCACTCAGTGCACCCGGTATGGACCGGTCGTCGCACGCACATCCTACAGCCAATAACCCATTACGGCAACAAAACGAACTACTTTTTTGGCCCGTCCCACCCCGGTATCATACATGTAACAGGGGGGTCTGCCCCCACCCGACTTAGGCCAGACCCCCCCGGATGGGACCCCTTGAGACGATTTTTCCGACCCCCCCCCCTCCGATTTTTCCGGCAAGTAATTTTTTGAGGACATTTTTGCGAAATTTTTCAATTTCAAACACACAAAACAGCACTTTTTAGGTGTATTTCAGCCCAGATTAGCGATTTTTGAGCGTTTTTTAGTGCCCAACCCCTCTCCAAAAATTTGGGCTCAGATCCCCCGGCCGGCGCCAGACTACCCTCCCCCTTCGGCGGATAACCTGGTACATGTATGGCCGGTATTGTCAAAGAATTGTCGTCGTTTGTGTTCTCCATCCAGACTGGCTTCTTTGAATAAACTTAGCACTTCGTTCTCCGGCCGCGGACATCAGCGCGCAAATATTCTGCATGAACACGTTGGGCGTTGCGGTAAACAGAGGAGGCCAATTCGCCCTACCGGCCGACTACCCGACTTTTTAGTTTTAGGCTCAGGAACAACGTTCTAAAGAAATCTCCACCATGCGTCCGATTCTTACAGGATATATATGCCCAAATACCGCGGACTGAGGTCTACTGTTGGTAAAATAAGCGCTATTCGTAGTACTAACGGTCGGTCGCTACTTAATAAACAAACACACACTAGTCCTAACATAAAGATCTTCCAATTAACGATGTCATCCCTTCCTAACGAACTGACGAGAGAGACACTGAAGCCTATAGTATAAGTCATTTTAAACATAAAAAAGATGAAGGTGCTAACTAACCTAAAACGCTACGTTGTTACGCCAAACACGATTTTGTCCGCCTTCCTCATCCAAGGCAGGTGCAAGTGAGTTTACTTGAGTTAAAACGTCTTGCTGGAGCCGTTCTATCAGCTAGGTAGGCCATCCGTTCGAAAATTCTTGTTACTATTCCGCCATAATCGCTCACACGCTTCGACGACGCAAAACAACCAGATTTTCTGATCAACAACTAATATTTGGGTGACTAACTTCCACTAATTCGGACGACTGAGCACTTTCAGTATACTACCTGCTTCATCGCACCATAAAAACAATGCGATTTTGGCAAAACGAACTTCACGTTCACACCAGCCAAAAATTGAAATCGACTACAGTAATCCCTCTAGCCCCGCCCCCGACTGGGGGGTTTTCTTCCTACTGCCCACCCGGCGCTGCCGCGGCGGGTTACTGTAATATTGTTGCATGTGAAAAAACACAAAGCGCGCGAAGTTTAAACGACTTCACAGCGAAGTGGTAGTAAAAGCACTAAAACAGAACAGCTTAAATCTCCAAGTAGTTGCAATTTTTATAAATACCGATACCCGGTATGCCAATTATTTTCAGAATACCTGCCTGCAAGTGCAAACATCCCTCCCCTTTGCTGTTATCAGGTACGGTGCAACGGCAGCTCCAGTTCGGTTCCCATTTACGTATTTACCGTCACCGACTTTTGGAGGCCTGGGTTGGGTCTGGGCCTGACAATTTTCCAAATATAAAAGTACCCCTAGAGACACATCAGTATAGGCACGCTCTGGAGGGCCTGTTTTCCAAACATAAAAGTACCCCTAGGGGACGCATCGGTGTAGGAAATCTCCGGAGGGCCTGTTTTAAAAACGCAAAAATACCCCTAGGGGGCGCATCGGTATAGGAACGCTTCGGAGGGCCTGTTTTAAAAACATAAAAGTACCCCTAGGGGACGCATCGGTATAGGAACGCTCCAGAGGCCCTGTTTTAAAAACATAAAAATACCCCTAGGGGACGCATCGGTGTAGGAGCGCTCCAGAGGCCCTGTTTTAAAAACATAAAAATACCCCTAGGGGACGCATCGGTGTAGGAGCGCTCCAGAGGCCCTGTTTTAAAAACATAAAAATACCCCTAGGGGACGCATCGGTATAGGAACGCTCCAGAGGCCCTGTTTTAATAACATAAAAATACCCCTAGGGGACGCATCGGTATAGGAACGCTCCAGAGGCCCTGTTTTAAAAACATAAAAATATCCCTAGATGGACGCATCAGGATAGGCACGCTCCGGAGAGCCTGTTTTAGAAACATAATAGAACTCCTAGAGACGCATTTTCCAAATATAAAATCATTTCTGACCTCTCAAAAACCTCAGCGGAGGGGAAGAAAAATATATTTTCACACCAAACATAGAGCAGATAGCGCATACCGTAATCCGGCCGCGGCAGCGCCGGGTGGGGGGGAATGGGCCTCCTCCCCACCTAACCCCCAAAGCGGTAATATGGATTCGGACCCCCGGACCCCCCACCGAATTCGGACCCCCAGCCTGGTACGGAAAAATGGTTCTTAAGATTCGGGGGCACATTTGGACACCTCGGTACGCGGACCATTCCCCCCATCCACCGAGCACCCTAACTTTAGGCCTCAGTTTCAAGCTGCAATTCAAGTTTCTTCCGGTACCAATTTTCACTTTATTTCTCCTATTTCGGTGTATGATCTCTTCTGATCTTCCGGTACCGATTTTCACTTTACTTCTATTTTAGTGCATGATCTGTGCTGGTGCGTCTGGTCGCAAATTCTCTCTGGTAGATTGGAGTACTGACGCAACTCTGTTCGGGCACTTTACACTTGACACGATATTGCCGTATGGTGTGATTACATATTTCCTTGTGTAGCGTAAGTACGATAAATCTTTTTAAATACTTCGTTATTATTGGTCTACCTACATGCGCGCTTACTATTGTTTCTAAGTAAATTAATTTGAAATATAATTTAATTATAATTTACTTGTATTAGTAAATTTCTAAAAAAATTAATTGAAATTATACTTATAATTTACTTAAGGCAAAAATTCACTTTTAGTATAATTCAAACTATAATTTACTTGTATTAGCAAATTTCTAAAAAGTATAATTAGAATTATAATTATAATTTACTTAGCAACAGTAGCGCGTACGAATATACTACTGTACTGTGGAACCAATGTGATGCTCCTTTCGAGCGAAAGAGATGCAATGTAGTCTCGGTTACTGTGTTCAACAACGGCATTTCAATTCCCCCAATACTATCAGGGTTCGGATTCGGTAAGGGGATTTAAAATTTGTCATTGGATTTTGGGACTAATCAGCGGAAATTGCGGTGCGTCACTACATAAAAACATGCATTCAGTAGGTTGTAGAAGCAGCAATGAAAGCGCATGTAATTCAGACCATATCAGTGCGTTTTAGAAGGGTAATTTTCCAAAAATTTTCTCGCCCTGGTTGGACGGCCCAACCAACCTCTTCAAACTACTAAACCTGTTAGTTCTGTGGTCAGAATGCCTTTCTTGCGCGTTTTTGAAGGTTGATTTTTTAGAAAATTTTAGCCCTGGTTGGGCGGCCCAACCAAACCTCTAAAAACTACTAAAACTGTTAGTTGTATGCTCAGACTGCCTTTCAAACGCAATTTTCAAAATTTCCTCGCATCTGGGTTGGGCAGGCAAAATCGGGGGCATGTCAGGGGATTTTGGATCAACAGATTGCCACGACCCTGACTATGATGAGTTTTAGATTCATATATACAGTAGTAGCTCCTTCGCTAGTAAAGATTTCTAGCACAATTTTTATTCAGATTTGATGTACTTTCAGTGGAGCTCAGCGACAGTGTGAAGAAGTCAGTTTTTTGCTCTCCTACCTGCCGTATGGCATTTTTCATTATATTTAAATTATTTTTATCTGAGAAATACTTTGTTGGACTCAATTTTTTGTGCAAGTTTATTTGTTCACTGTAATGCTCAATGTTGACCTTCCGCTTTAACTGTTACGCAGCTTTTTTTACTCACCACCAAGTCAAGCATTTTTGACAATCGTTTAGCCGATGCTTAAATTATTTCTATGACGTGCAGTTTGCTGGGAAATACGTTACGCAAAATCATTACATAATGATTATATGAACGAATTTACCGCATTACAGTAATTTATAAAATCAGAGCTTAAAGAAACCGATTGCCGGCTCAATCCCACCTGGCAAGGCAAACTGCCATATTAAATTTTACCCTAAAGGATGATCAAAACTCTGAACCTGCACCCAGCTAAGCCTGAACCTAAGCATCAGCTTGAAACTGAGCCCTAAAGTTAGGGTGGTCGGCGGATGGGGGGAATGGTCCGCGTACTGAGGTGTCCAAATGTGCCCCGAAATTTGCAAACAAAATTTCGGGAAATTTAAACTACGGTCCCGGGTGGGGTTCCGAATCCACAAACCGTTGTTTCCGTACCAGTCTGGGGGTCCGAATTCGGTGGGGGTCCGGGGGTCCGGGGGTCCGAATCCATATTACCCCCAAAGCTATTTGTTGTTTTTGGCGTCCGCCTACGCATTTTGTATTTTTACAAACATTTTTGGGTGAGAATCTCTGAATTCGAAAGAAGGGTTTTAAGACGGGGAGATCACTCGAATTGCAAGAACACACACAACAACAGACGACCGAATTTGGTATTCGTCATAGCTCCTTACTTCATCGATTATCGGCCGATTACCCCGACACCCACACTTAGAAATCTTGCTATAGAAGTGATTTGAGCACGGAATTGGATTCCTCACGCGTTGGCGATTCTAAAGATGTAGTATTTACATTGATTGTAGGTCGAACGGTTCCAAAGATACGGCCCTTTGAAAGTAGGCCTACTGTGGACACGGGCGTTGGGGTCGATTCCTGTCCAGTAGTAGTTTATGGTATGTAAATAGCGTTTGGGCTACTTTGGTCCGTCTTCATATGCAATACATTGATTTAACTCCTTTACCTTGTCCTTGGCGACAACCAAAAAATTCGCAGAAACAGCTGTATCGCCTGAAATTCTCGATGACTCATATTAGGGATGGCCAAAGCACGTTCGCGCCGCGCCGAATAGAAAATACAAAATCACAGCCAAAAAGTGGTCCAAAACCGTTTTTGCAACTTCAAGCGCAAATCCTTTTCTGTGTTCCGTTATTGATAGGGGGATGTGATGTATTTATATGAAACAGAGTGTGAGCTATCGAATAAGATGCATTTTGAATCATAATTCGGCCGTTAAAGGGCATTTTCCTCTCGAAAACTGAATTCGTCGTTTTTCAATGGCCATTTTCTGCTAAAAGGAGAGTTGATTCAAATTTTGTTCAACCGGATTTAAAATCAGCACAACTCGTTACCTATATAGCACGCTTTTTTTCTTTCCGCACTTCGGCATGGTCCCCACAAATTTGATTCTTTCTTAACTACTGAAAATGGGCATTTTCGTGGATTTTTTTCATGTTCCTCGTTCTTGTAAAAAAAACGACGAATTCGGCGCAAGATGTTCAATCGGTTCCATGTACAGTAGACTTCAGACTTTCGAATGATATAAGAATTTGCTCTCTGCTCTTTGCCGTTAACCCCACAAACGATGTTGAAGTTTCTGTAACCCTAAATTTTTGCCATTTCAGGCTTTTATTGTACCCAACACTTGCAATCATACTTTTTTGCATTAATTTAGCTGGGCGACGAATATTCACATCTTTCTAGTAGATTTTAAACAATCAAGTTGGTTTCACCTTCGTAACACGCGCCATAGAAAATCAGTCACCGCTGGGACGGCGACCAAGTTATAAACACTAATTTACGCGATTTGATCCACGCGGCTGTTTTGAACCCGCATTTCTCCAATTCTTCATGAAATTATGTGCGGTTTTTTGCGTAAATAATCGCATCCGGTCATGCTATTGCCGTTTTAGCGTAAATTTTGCTTGTAGCGCGAGTTATTCAAATCTGTTGCCCATAATTAAAAATGGTACCAAGTGCGTCATACAAAAGTTCTTCGCAGACGGACGCTTTTAGATCGCATTTTTCTAATTTTTCATGGAATCAAGTGCGGTTTTTTGCGTAAATTATCGCATCCGGTCATGTTATCGGCGGTTTTAGCATAATTTTTTTGCTGTAGCGTGAATTTTTGAAAACCATTGGCCATACCTACTCATATTTGAATCAACGCAAAATCGCAAAAACATTTGGCCTCCGAAACTCACATGATTCGCCTCTTTCTAAAGGTCAATATCGCGTTTTTCTATGCCTTAACATTTGCCATTTTCAAATTCGCCAAATTTCGAATTCATCTGAAATTCTCATAAAGCGATTTATACGCCATTTTTTTCGCACGGTGGCGATTCGTTGTCATTGATTTTTTTGAGGTCGAAACGAGACAGGTTGGTAAGCCAAAAAAGTCCAATTTTTTTGCTAAAATCAAGGTTTTTTGGACTATTTTTCATTATAATGAGTTAAAATAAGCTATTCTGAGCTCATTTACACCTAATCCAGGCATATTTTTATCATAATTTCGTATACAAAATTCTTCCAAAAAATTCCTGAGGGGATAGTGGCCGGCTGAAGTGGACCTCAGAGCCTGAGGGGGGCCAACCCCCCTCAGCCCCCCTTTGCGCATGTCTGGTCGGAATTTCACAAAATCGCGTATTTGCGCCTTAGCTCCATATGGAGTACCGTCTTTTTGAGGGGTTAAGCAAGATACAACTACATAACATGTTAAGGAGGCTGCCGGACATAGCGTCTCCTCTTCCTGCTCCAAAGCAGTTGGCTACTCCTACAGTAGTCTGAAAGGGCAAAAGTTACAACAACAACGACGACGACGTTACCTTACTCACCTAGCACCTGCCCAGCAAACTGGCTGCGAATAAATGAAACCACGTCTACCGAAACGGCATTTTCTGCTGATTTTAGACCCATTCCCAGTCCCACACTATCATTCTGCGTACCTAAACCTACTGTACCAACGTCGTTCTCAAAACTACATATAAAGTTGTTGTTTTCCGTAAGTTATGTAGTAGGGATAAAGGGAGACGAAAGTGGGGTTTCCGCCAGGTGGGGGTCGAAGGGCGTTTCGCCCTGAGGGGTCCAAAAATTTTAAAAAGCTCCAGAACGTCTGGAAAAGCACGTTTTTTCTTAGCAAGGAGGGTAAAAATCGCCATTTTAAGCTGCCAAATATAACGTTTTAGCTCCTTCGCGACGACCACTAAATTCGCCCGAACATCAAGGTCGCCTGAAATTCGCCATGACTCATAGGCGAATCAAGTGAAAGTCGCAAAAACACACTTGATTCGCACAATGTTTAAACACGCAGTATACGCCATTTTGTTTCGCACGCCTGCGACTTTGGTTTCAAATTCGTCGTCATTGATTTTTTGAGGTGCGAATTTCACAAAATCGTTATATCGCGCTTTGGCTCCATATGGAGTACCGTCTTTTTGAGGGGGTTAGAGCTAAAACAAGCAAAAAAACGATAAAATGGGCTTCAAAAAACGCCTATTTATTTTAAACATCAGCAGTGGAAACGCGAAATTTGGTTTCCAAAAGCTTTTCAAGCGAATTTTAAACTAAAAATTAGTCATTTTTAGTCCAGCTTGTTGTAATGGAGCCGCCACTAGTACTTGCATTTTTGGGTTGCACCTCCAGTCGGTCCCAATTAATCTACTCGCTGTCGCCAGCTTTCGGTGGCCTGGGTTGGGCTTTGTGCCGACAATCAACTCTCTAGAAACTTGCCCCGCCGAGGATGAACGCACGACCACGCGCACCGTGGCGGCGCTATCGTAAAATCCGGTTCCTTATAAAGTTTAACGGATCCAAGAAAGTATAACGGATCCAAGAAAGTATAACGGATCCAAGCCACCGGCGCACTATTCAAGTTTGACGGATCCATACTATTCAAGTTTGACGGATCCATACTATTCAATTTTAACGGATCCAACTGCACTATTCAATTTTAACGGATCGATGCAAATTTATGAACTATTTAGGTTTGACGGATCCTTAAAATACGCAACTACCCCAAATTCGGCGCCCGCCATACTATTCAATTTTGACAGATCCAACTGCACTATTCAATTTTGACGGATCCAACTGCACTATTCAATTTCAACGGATCCATACTATTCAATTTCAACGGATCCAACTGCACTATTCAATTTCAACGGATCCATACTATTCAATTTCAACGGATCCATACTATTCAATTTCAACGGATCCATACTATTCAATTTCAACGGATCCAACTGCACTATTCAATTTCAACGGATCCAGCTGCACTATTCAATTTTAACGGATCCAACTGTACTATTCAATTTCAACGGATCCATACTATTCAAGTCTTCGTATTGTGTCCATCCATGGGCCAGGGATCTGGGAAGATACCCTCTCCATTGTTCACTGCTGCCCACGCCTAAGTCGTCCATATACCCTCTGGAAAATTTTGGCTTTTCTTTCTGGCAATTTTACAGCGATTTTTGGCGGTTTGTGGGATATAGCCCTACACCCCAGGCAGATTCATACCTCTCTTCCCACATTTGAAATAGTCATGTCCTACAGGTGCCAAGACAATCACTTCACGCAAAAGTTAGGTGGGCCTGGCAGTATTGTTGAGATTGACGAATCCATTTTTTCAAAACCAAATATCAAGTGGGCCAACGAAGAGAACATAGCTGGGTATTTGGAATTTTTGAGCGTGGAACAAATCGGGTAATTATGGTGCCTGTTGCAAGGAGAGATGCACAAACGTTAATACCAATACTTGAACAATATGTAGAAGCAGGTAAAATCTATGTGTTATGTTGACTTCTTCAGCTGATTCTGTGGCTGTTCAGGAACACACATCGTTTCTGACATGTGGGCTGCAGCTGCATATGGTGGAATTAACAACATAATGCATGTTCAACAAGGTGTACTGCAACAAAAGTACAATCACGACTGGGTTAATCACAGGTTCGATAATAAATCATAACTTTGATCTTAAAAACGTTTTTCAGACAAAATTTTGTTGATCCAAACAATCCTCTTGTTCATGTACAGGGAATTGAAGCAACATGGAGTGCAACAAAAGCCATGCTAAGAAATTTACATGGGACAAGTAGAGATAAATTTCCTACCTACTTATTCCAATACATGTTTAGGAGAGCCCATAACAATGAAA
Source organism: Sabatieria punctata (assembly GCA_030248155.1). Taxonomy (NCBI): domain Eukaryota; kingdom Metazoa; phylum Nematoda; class Chromadorea; order Araeolaimida; family Comesomatidae; genus Sabatieria; species Sabatieria punctata. The sequence continues at coordinate 64,058 of JASANB010004762.1, forward strand.
AAATTTTTCAGCATATGGTTTTTTGGATAAGACATTATTATCCTGTGTAGTAGACAACGAATTATGTTGTGTGAAATATATGTCTAAAACCATGACACCAACTAGCCCAGCTCTGCATAATACACATGGTATACTGACAGAAGTGCAATAAATACCAATCAACAAGACTGTTGCATGCGGTTTTGGGTGAATGTCCTGTCTTCTGTCACAAACAAGGTGCAAATACTGCTTATGTGCAGGTTGAACTAAGTGTCATCAATGACTATGAGGCATCGGCAGAAGCATCAGAGATTATGAATTACAACTGGAATCCATTATGGGTGAAGTTCAAAGCAGCTTACAGTATGTGCAATCTGCAATGCGTCATAACTGCAATAGGGTATTCAAGTATTTATTTTCAGACAAAACCTATGACAGTTTGGAGGAAGAGCGCGAGCGTTTTACAATATTTATTAAGAACAAGTGGTGCGTTGAAATACATACATATGAATGTGACAGAAAAAAGTTTTCATGTGTCAATGAACCATCTGGCTGATTTAGTCAGTAAAGTCTAACGATTTTAATAGTATACACGGAAACGTTTCAGAAATCTGAAGAGTACAGCTACCGAAATGGGTTTCAGTGCAACTATGTAAACACTTCTCACACCAGCAGTAGCGAAGTGCACAGACTTATGCAAAATGGTGTAATTGCTAACCAAATCGACTGGAGAAAGCATGGATATGTATCTGAAGTTAAGAATCAGGTGTTACATTCAATAATCTCCATGTTTCACAGCAGAAGTACTTTGTTCCATCTCTAGGGTCATTGTGGTTCATGCTGGGCATTTAGTGCAGTAAGAGTCTTGTTCCAATAATTGCAGAAAACGTTGCCAAATACATGGATTTAGACAGGAGCACTTGAGGGGCAAGAGCGGCGCAGAACTGGAAAGCTGGTCTCTTTGTCAGAACAAAATCTGATAGACTATTCATCAAAATTTGGAAACCAAGGTTGCAATGGTGGTCTGATGACTTCGGCTTTTTAGTACGTTAAAGAGAATAATTGTCTGGACACAGAAAACTCATATCCATATGAAGCCACTGTAATCAATTAAGAATAAACACAAAGTATTGTTAAACTTCCAAATTGCAGGTAAACGACTGCAGATTTAACAGACAATTTGTTGGTGGAAATGCAACTGGTTTTATTAGAATCCCAGAAGGAAATGAGCTGCTATTGCAGAATGCTGTAGCCACTGTTGGTCCAGTATCAGCAGCTATTGATGCTTCACATAAGAGCTTCAACCTATATAGTAAATGTTAGTTCACCACATCCGAGTGGCTAACAAACACAGCGTTACACAAACTGCAGGTGTTTATTTTGAACCAGACTGCAGTCCCGTGGACTTAGACCACGCGGTGCTCATTGTTGGATATGGAACCACAATCAAAGGCGATCAGTATTGGCTCGTGAAAAACAGGAATGTAGATTATTATCTAGTAACAACGTTTATCTGAAACGTTTTAGCTGGGGAACAGCGTGGGGAGAAAATGGATACATCAAAATGGCTCGTAATAAAGAACAACATGTGTGGTATTGCAACTTACGCTAGTTACCCTACTGTCTAGTACTGTGATAATAAATTATGTATAACCTTCAACGCATTCAGAAATGTGCACATTTGCATTGATCCGTTGAAATTGAATAGTGCAGTTGGATCCGTTGAAATTGAATAGTGCAGTTGGATCTGTCAAAATTGAATAGTATGGAATATGGATCCGTCAAAATTGAATAGTATGGCGGGCGCCGAATTTGGGGCTTGTTGCGTATTTTAAGGATCCGTCAAACCTAAATAGTTCATAAATTTGCATTGATCCGTTAAAATTGAATAGTGCAGTTGGATCCGTTAAAATTGAATAGTATGGATCCGTCAAACTTGAATAGTGCGCCGGTCGCTTGGATCCGTTAAAATTGAATAGTGCAGTTGGATCCGTCAAACTTGAATAGTATGGATCCGTCAAACTTGAATAGTGCGCCGGTGGCTTGGATCCATTATACTATTCTTGGATCCGTTATACTTTCTTGGATCCGTTAAACTTTATAAGGAACCGGTTTTTACGATAGCGCCCACAGTGGCTTTGCGGTTAAACCACTACACTACATCAACTGGGCTCAAACGTTCGCTCTTAACCTCCTTCTCGTTCTTTATCACTTTAGCTGAGTTCGCTGGCATTGCAAATCCAGTTTAGCCACACCAGGGGGGGGGTCCGACCGGAACAAATCTCAAAATATGATGGGCGCCATCAAGCTCAGCGCACGTACCGACTGTGTGCGTTAACCGATCCGGTCGTGTTACCCACCGTTCGATAGGTCTTTGCGTTGGCTTTCAAATGAGCTAAACAGCGCCGTCATACAACCATGTTTGCGCGCGAAATTCAAATTTTAGTGACTCGGCTCTATTATTTGATTTTCTACCTAAACGGGAAACGTTGCCATTTTTGCAATTTTGATCATAGGTCAATGCGCCAACCGTCAAACGACGCAGCGTGACGAGATCTACAGTTTCCATGCATCGCCATCGTTCTACGCCTTTCGGCGCCAACACTAGATGTCTGAGAGTGAAGCAGTCGAATTTGGCCGTTTTTGCCAAATATTCCTGAGTAGTTTTTAGGCCATAGTTCACTTCGCGGTTGACAGATTATAGTATCATATACTACCAGAAGTATAGTTGGATGCACTTACTTGATTTAAAAGGCAGATTTGTCATGAATTTCAGATGATTTTGCACTATAACTATAAAATGCGTGGGCTAATCCAAAAAAGCTATCCATCAAAAGACGCAGCGGACCGTGGCGATTCATTTGACAGCAGAACGGATTCAATGCGATCATTTTTGCGCAAGAAACAGACCAAAAACTGTCAAAAATCGAGCTCTCAAATCGTACAAAAAAGAAAAATCGAAAATGAACACCATATTGCCGATATGCTACAAGGGCATGTAATGCACCAAATGAAAGGTCTTGATGTGCTCTAAAAATCGTATTCAGCAGATATGCAAATTTGTTTTTCGAAGCAAGAAAATCGATCTTCTTTCTGACATACTTTTTCCCGATAGTTGGGTAATGCTGATACTGGAGGTCCTACAGTGGATTGCTTGGATTGCCGAGCGCCCCGGTTGTGTTATTAGCATTCTGCGTTCAATTAGGAGTGTTTTCGTGCATGAACCAGCTAAATCTGTCAACCGCGAAGTGAACTATGTCCTGAAAACTACTCAGGAATATTTGGCAAAAACGGCCAAATTCGACTGCTTCTCTCTCAGACATCTAGTGTTGGCGCCGAAAGGCGTACAACGATGGCGATGCATGAAAACTGTAGATCTCGTCACGGTGCGTCGTTTGATGGTTGGCGCATTGACCTACGATCAAAAATGGAAAAATGGCAACGTTTCCCGTTTAGGTAGAAAATCAAATAATAGAGCCGAGTCACTAAAATTTGAATTTCGCGCGCAAACATGGTTGCATGACGGCGCTGCTTAGCTCATTTGAAAGCCAACGCAAAGACCTATCCAATGGTGGGTAACACGCCCAGATCGGTTAAGGCACACCGTTGGTACATGCGCTCAGCTTGATGGCGCCCATAATATTTTGGGATTTGTTCTGGTTGGACCCCCCTGGCGTGGACCAATCCAAAAAAGCTATCCATCAAAAGACGCAGCGGACCGTGGCGATTCATTTGACAGCAGAACGGACTCAATGCGATCATTTTTGCGCAAGAAACAGACCAAAAACTGTCAAAATTCCAGCTCTCAAATCGTACAAAAAAGAAAAATCGAAAATGAACACCATATTGCCGATAAGCTACAAGGGCATGTAATGCACCAAATGAAAGGCCTTGATGTGCTCTAAAATTCGTATTCAGCAGATATGCAAATTTGTTTTTCGTTAGCGAGAAAATCGATCATCTTTCGGACATACTTTTTCCCGATAGTCGGGTAATGCTGATACTGGAGGTCCTACAGTAGATTGCTTGGATTGCCGAGCGCCCAGGTTGTGTTATTAGCATTCTGCGTTCAATTAGGAGTGTTTTAGTGCATGAACCAGCTAAATCTGTCAACCGCGAAGTGAACTATGGCCTAAAAACTACTCAGGAATATTTGGCAAAAACGGCCAAATTCGACTGCTTCACTCTCAGACATCTAGTGTTGGCGCCGGAAGGCGTAGAACGATGGCGATGCATGGAAACTGTAGATCTCGTCACGCTGCGTCGTTTGACGGTTGGCGCATTGACCTATGATCAAAATTGCAAAAATGGCAACGTTTCCCGTTTAGGTAGAAAATCAAATAATAGAGCCGAGTCACTAAAATTTGAATTTCGCGCGCAAACATGGTTGTATGACGGCGCTGTTTAGCTCATTTGAAAGCCAACGCAAAGACCTATCGAACGGTGGGTAACACGACCGGATCGGTTAACGCACACAGTCGGTACATGCGCTGAGCTTGATGGCGCCCATCATATTTTGAGATTTGTTCCGGTCGGACCCCCCCCCTGAGCCACACTAAGGCTTGAAAATCAGGGAAATCGCACATAATATCTTCAGATAAGCGAAACTGAGCTTTTGAGCAACGGTCATGCAGTAGCTGAAAATTGGTAGGCATCTAAGCTAGTATGGCACTATATTTGTGTGAAATTTGGTTGAATTCCGTTCACAGTCGCACGCCGCTAACGATCAAACTTGGGAGCATTTTCAGGTCCCAAGTACTAATGATTTTTGTACCAAGTCCAAAGTCGGTTTAGCCGAGAAGTGGGCTTCTGGTAAATTAGTCAAGACACGATCGCGAGGTTCGGGCGTTTCGTCAGTTGCTGGTTGGGACCTGCACTGCACATTCCACTACAAAGGGGTTTAGCTCTATTGTGTACCATTCTATTGGGCAGCCTTAAGTCACAAACAAGACCATTAAAAGAAGAATAGTGGTGGTGCTGAGCGCAGTTTCCAGTTCGATGTCCTCTGTGATTCCATGTACTTCTCTCATTCGTTTCCATTTTCTCAGTAAACTGTTTGATTTGATTAGAAATGAAATGCGAGGATAAGCCAAAAAATTATCGCAAACGCGATGTTATACTCCAACTACTCCAGCGGTTGAATCGAAGGAAAGGCTAAATCGTTCCATTTGTCTTTATACAGTACCTACGTATAGTATATAATATGTACGTACAGTTGTCACTTTTACTCATAACATGAGGGTGCGAATTTTGTGCTGATTTCGGGGAGAACTGGTTGGCGAGTCACGGTATGTTCGCGAGCTGACGAATGGATTCATTTTGACCGACGTTTTATGTCTGACCCGCCGTTGTTTAGTGTTCAGAGAGTTCTGACGACTGGAATTCACAACTCCTTGAAAGACTCCCAACTTTCTACGCACCGGCTGCTGACCTCCGACCTCTATCTTGCCTTGACTTGGTTCCTCATCCACTGATTGTTCTCTACATCACAGATTATTAGATGACGGCTTCGTTCAGCAAGCAACCGGAACCGGCTCTACCGTATAGTCGGATATGTAGAAAAGTCGTGGGCTGGTTTCAAGTCACCTAGCGGTTGCACGTCGGTCTCCTGGTCAGAACTCGTGCGCGACCAAGCCTCCTCGCACAGTTGGATACTGTCTTTGCTGGAAGGGAAGTTGGACCGGGAAACAGTCATACTAGTCAAGCAGGGCGTAGACTGGCTGGTCTGAAGTAAATTAAGCAAGAACATACGTAGGTTATACACGTACGGTACAACGCTCATACAAAAACGTTTCAGGTGTAGTAGCAGGGTTCCACAAAACCAATGGCTAAATAAGAAACTGTAAAAAATGTTTTATTGCTACGTACGTACATGTACTTCGTACGTCTTCCTCAATAAAGGTAATTCCTGCTTCTAGGGGGCAGCACCTGCAGCATAGCATCTTTCAAACTTTCGCTCCATTCAGCCTGAAGACCCCCTACACAAACTGACAGACATAGCCCTCTATGTAGATGAAGCGAACTAAAGGATCTGAGTTAAAGCACTACAATTTATGTTGGCATCCTTGGACTTAGTTGAGTGGTGACGTACGTACGTACAGATTTGTGTTCTTGTGCACGAGTTGGTCAGCTGCTGTTTGAGCTGAACACAAACTACATACACACAATGTAATTTATACTGTAGGGCTTAAGGAGAGGGATAAAAGGCAGGTGTAGTGTGTTACTTCTCTACTGATGGTAGTGCCCTGAAGCCAGTCTATGTAATCATCTACGAACAGCTTGTCATCTTTGAACTTGCTCAGCAGATTACGCATCACCTGCCGCTGTTGACTTGAGTGTTTGTCTTCAGCCTTCACGTCCTGTCCACAGATTGCCTGTATTCACATAAACAAATACTTGGTGTTACGACGATATCAGATATCGATGTGGATATTTTGAGTTCAATTCGATTCGATATCGATACTTCGAAATCGGTCTAAACGTCAATTTCAGCTTCAAATTCATTTGAACTTTGGAGTTTTGTTTTCATCCGATTGGTCAGTGCCGCAGTGTTGTTTGAGCTGTAGAGGTCCGGCCGGAGTACTCGATCAGGCAGTACTCGGAGCAGTCGACCTCGATTGTTGAATATGGTTGACGGATCGCTTGTAGCCGATTAGGGCGCGCGCACTCGCACTGTATATTATAATGAAAACATTACTTTCTGCTGTCGCGTTCGCAAACCTTCAGCCAAATCGATATTGAAAAACGGTCGATAATATAGATTTTCGATATCGATATATGTATCGTCGGAACCTTACAATTCATTTGTTCATGTGCGTTGTAATAAACGATTTTTTTAACAATTGAACCTTGGTATTTGACTACTTTTACAAACTGCGCTTACCAAAAATACGTATGTATTCCAAGATAGAAAGGGGCAATATACTGTACCGTGGTGTAGGTGGATGGAAGATTTCTACGGCTCTCAGTGGCCTTTATCTGCATCGGATGAGCACCATCAAGCTGCAGTTCGAGCAGTCGCCCGCGGTACAACGACAAGTCCAGCAAACGTCCTCAAAAAGTACGTAGAATATACGTAGGTACGTGCTACTATTGCGCACCACCACACACACCGGCATTTTACCATCTGAAAGTCTCAAGCACGCAAATCCTTGTTTGTGAAGAGTGTAGTAAATGTCTTCTAAATTGCTGTTTGCTTTGTAAATCTGTTTCTGCAGATTCTAAATTAAGCAAGTTTGACGTGACCAACCCGAACACATCAAACTTTAGCTTTGTGCTATAAAGATACGCCCGTACGTACCTGATTGTGGTGTCTTAAAAACTCCAGCTCTTTCAGCATGCGCAAATTGGTCAGATGCATCTGCTGCTGATCGGAAATCTTCTGTGATTGCTGAATTAAGCTGACGTTCGGCTAAAATCATGGAACAAGTGACAGTGACTTGACAGAGGTCACGTCGAGACTGAACTGAAATCAGAAATTCAGAACTGCTCTTTCGAGTGTTGGCGCCTTCTGACTCTGTTCTCGACAGTCGGCTTAGCTTGTCGCTCACAAATCGTTTCATAGCTGTCAGAGTGCCAACCTTTACCTGCATGCAGAACAGAGCGCTTTTACCGAAAGCATGCGCTACTAGGTACAGTACGGCTCACTGGCTCTTCTCTTGCAGGAGACGAGCACACGGGTTGCGGGTAGGAGGAGGCGGCTGGCTGTCGAGCTGGAGGTGGCTCGACTCCGGGAAACTGGAGGGGTGATGAATGGACGCCCAGCCACGGCTCCGCCCAGAATGGAGTGCCTAATCAGAGAGCTGGCAAAGACAATTAAACGACAAACACAAATCACCGCCAACCTTGGTACGGAATTAGAAAGCGAGTGGGAGTGTGCTTGCTGCTTACGTCAAGGCTGAACACATCGCTCACACCCAGGACGGCGTCAAACGCCCGCGACACAAACGCAAACTGATAGAGGTTGCAGCCGTACACCATCGGCTGAAAAGCGCTAGACCGCATAACCGACAATGCCACTTGCTACAGTGACTTGTTGTCAGAAACCTTTCCCGAGCAGATATACTGTATTCTAAGCAAGTCTTTTAAGCTGTGGAATACGCCCGAATTCAAAGCCAAACAAACCGTAGATATACCGTCAAGCGACCAACGTAGCACAGCATTAGAGTCCGTTTCCAACCACAGGACTTCATTCAGTGTGACAAAACTTGGGATGTGAACGGGTTTTGTTCGGTAATCGATTTATACGGTATTTAGCTGCAAGTCCATAAAGCAAACAAAAACTTACAGCAATGCAATCAGTGCGAAAGATAACGGTGCAGAGCAACTTCTGACCTTGACCCGGTGCATCCAGAATGGCAGGAGCGCTTTGCCGAGCCAGCATTTGACTGAGGAACTGCCAGCCGGCAGGAAACAGACCGATACAGTCGTTGGGCGTAACGACCAATCCGTCTGCGTACTCTAACACCAGCAAGATATTCTCGCCCCAGTTGTATCGCGGCAGAAGGTCTCGAAACCGCACCAAACTAGGCATTCCGCGGTAGCCGAACATAGCAGTAGCACACGTTCTTTAATGTCTTTGGCAGCTCCGAAAATAGTGCTCCGACCGGCAGCGACAAAATTGCCCAAATCTAATTTGCCACCAAGCGCAGTTTAGCTTCATGGTTCGGCAAAATTGCTAATTTACACAAATAGTACGTAGAGATAGAAAGAACAACAACAACAAGCACTGAGCAACAGAAAGAAGGTCAGGCATTAATGTGAACTGTGTGCAGCTGGCTCAGTCGCTCGATAATCAGCTGCTCTATCTCAGTTCCGGCCGCAATCTGCCGCTCCGACAAAGTGATCCATTCGGTTTTGTGAGGCGACACCAAAACAACTTCAAACTTGCGGCGATTAAGAATGTTGCCGACAACCAGCTGAAAGGGTCAAAATGAACAGAATTAGCAGGCAACACAGCAGCTGCGCCTCGCCTGGTGCTTGTAATTATTTAAGGCCGCTCTGCTTTTGGGAATAAGCAACGACTGGTCGGTCTCCAACTGAAAATTGAGTTTCACTTCATTATGATAACCGCCACTCCCATATTTCCTGCGCCCTTATCAAGCCTTCCGCATAGAAAGCCACACTAGGTGTTAGGCAGGAAGGCACTGAACGCATACACCGCACTACCACAGTGCCGTCCAGTACCTGACGGTTAAACAACCCTGGAATACGACACTATGTACTAGAGTGCGAACAGGTATTGGGTATTGGGTGTATTGGGGTGTTTTTCAAGTATTGGGTCTTGGTATTGGGTATTGGGGTTTTTGTCCCCCAATACCCAATACTAATTGGGACCAGTAAAATCGAGAAATATCGATGTTGACCTGAAAAATTGATCTGAAAAAATCCAAATGGTTGATCGATGATTACGTTTAGGAAGCCGTTTTTGCGTTAATTAACTAAAGGTTAGTAGAATTTCCTAAAGCGTCCGCTTTCTTATGTACTCACCAGTAATTAATTGCTCTGTTCTTATCTAAAATAAAAATGTTATTAGAAATGACATGCATTAGAAATGTCACCAGAATGTATGTACGTACCAGTACCATACCCAGGGCTATTGAGTGTATGCACGCTTTTCGGCCGAGTTAGGAAAGAATTCACCGGAAGCAAGAAACATTACTGAATTACGAAAAATTAAGTACTAAAACTGTTTATTTCTGCTAACTTTACGCCCAAAAATGGCTTTCTTAAAGGCTAATTTTTCAAAATTTCCTCGCCCTGGTTGGGTAGTGGCCCAACCAGGCCTCTTAAAAATTTTAATCGCAGTGCAAAAAATCCTCTGTACAGCACTGGAATGTACTTGTTTACTGAAATGCAATTTTTGGCCGAGCTACGCAAGTATTGGGTATTGGGTATTGGGATATTGGGGGTCTCAGCTATTGGTATTGGGTATTGGGGTATTGGGTTTTTCAGGTACTGTTCGCACTCTACTATGTACGGTACCGGTATTCATACGTGTAACAGGTCATCCGCCGAAGGGGGGCTCTGAGCCCAAATTATGGGAGGGAGTTTGGGCACAAAAAACGCTAAAAATTGAAAAAATCGCAATTTTTCGGCTAAAAATCGTCAAAAAACGCTAATTCGGCTAAAACACAGCTAAAAAGTGCTGTTTTATGGACGATTTTGGCAATTTTTGGGTCTGAAATTGCAAAAAATCGCAAAAATTTGCTCAAAAAATACTTGCCAGAAAAAATCGGAGGGGGAAATCGTCTCAGGGGGTCCCCAACCGGGGGGGGGTCTGGCCTAAGTCGGGTGGGGGCAGACCCCGACCCCTACATGTACAATGTACAGTATGCCGGTATTCCATATAAATAATTCTCAAGTTGTGGTACGACTGCTTTTGAGTCCAGAGGTGAAACCCTATGGTACCGGCGCTTTAGTTTCCGACGTAAAAGCTCATGTACTTTGAAGGAAGTAACGAAAGCTTCGGGAACGGTCTGCTGTACCAGCGGCTTCAACACTTTGGGGGTCAAGACCAGCGACAATTGCAGAGGTCCATCCTGAGACTGAATCTTGTGTTCCGGCTGAAGCTCTGTACGTTTACATACATACGCACATCGCTAACCAACATTCAGACACTTCTCGACATTGTATCAATCATCTCTGTTATTGAATGGATATCAGTGGCGTCCCATATCATACGAACGGTGCCACAAAACGTGGCTAACAGGTGAGCTCGACAACCATTAAGGCTGCACAGAGATGACTGATCGGCACTGAACTTGAGAACTCTCCAACTACTGTAGCTACATTATACGCAATCTGACATTTACCATAAGCTTCTTAGGCAAATAGAAGTCAGAGACAGCTGCAGCCAAGTACAGTAAGGCCCGTTTTCCACACCTACTTAGCTTGGATGAGATAAGCTGCAACAGACCTATAACAGCGCGTACAGTAAAACAATTAGCATACATTGGTAAAGGGTCTGACCCTACAGACAGACGCTAGCGCCTCAAAAAATTATACTGAATAAAATTACACTTTACAATAAAATCAGAGTCCCACCTAAATATTCGGATAAGCTGACGAAAGGAATGCGGAGTAAAAGCTTCTTCTCCTGAATAAACAGATGCTTTTTGACGAGTTCCGTCACACCCGGACACACATCAGGACTAACTGCAACAAAAAACAGCTTGTAGTAACAATTTAGCGGTACATACCGTACCTGAAACAGAAGTCGAATCTTGAGACAGTATGAGATTATCAATAAAACACTTGTTGTCTGAGCCCAGTTTTCGGTTGAAAGGTAGCAAGGAATTTTGGCGATGTAGAAATATGACGGCATAGCCTTGCTCCAGCAACTGTCTACAGCAAAGTTGGACATGAGAAGAATGCATAGCATAGGAGACAAACGGCACTCGGCAGAAATCGCTCCTCTAGTTCCAGCAGAGAAGTTGTCAATAAAACGGACAGTGTTCTGCTCCAACGGAACCGTAGTTCCACCAGACTGCAAACAGACAGATGCACCAACAACAATCTTCTACGTGAGCCACAAACAGAACTAACCCACAAAACGGAACTCTGGCAAAACTGCGGTAGTTAGATTTTTATGCAGCAAATCCGTCACAAATTTCAGTGGCGTGCGTAAAAGCAGAGTTGGAGGTTCAAAGTAACAGCTGGCACTAACACATGTACGTATATGATCATCCGGCGCAAGGTGAGTCAAAATTCGAGAAGGCTACAGTACAAAAAACGCTCAAGAATCGCTAAAAATCAGTAATCTGTGCCACCGTTGTACCCATACATGTAACATACTCTGTGTCTCTTCCTGCTCTATAGCAGTTGGCTACTCCTAGCCCGAAAGGACAAAATGTTACAACAACAACCCCAAACCGCCCTAGTACGTGTACGTACATCTGAGGGGCATGCCCATGTACATATCTCTAATTAAGACCCCAACCCAAATCCTCTTCCCCTATCGGCGGATGACCTATACCATTCTTTAACTTGCATAAAGAATGCATACCTACCGTAACTAAAGCCAGCCGGCGATCAGGAAATTGGGAATGCAGGCTCAAAAACACGTTTACACGCTCAGACACCGACTTTTCCGTGGCAGCTGGCAGTTGAAACTCTTCCATCAGAACAATGACCTGTCTGACATTGCTTTAGAGTGAGTGGAAACCAAACTGACTGAAGTACAATATCCGACTTGCACAGTCTCAGGAACAAAACAGACGTCCTTTTTCAAAAGTTTACTTCTGGTAGCAGAAACAGAGCGATTTTTTTACGAACAAGCATCAATCCAGCGACAGGAAAATCATGCTACATACATGCAAAGTTTCATTTCATTAAAAATCTGTAACAGCCAAAATAAGCATAATGAATGTCAGTAATAAAGTAGGGTAATATGTAGGTGAACTATCTATATATTAATTAATTAATTAACTTTCTTATGACTATACGACTCGATTCCCCCAGCTACACCGATCATATAACAACGGCAGATTCAGTCTGTTCCCATTCGCCTACTTACCTTGCCACCACCAGCCTTCGGAGGTCTGGCTGGTTTGGGCTTTACTTTCTTCAGTCGGTTACTCGACAAGTTTCAAACGCACATACCGCTCTCACAGATGTCGGCGTCGTCGTGCAACTCGACGCGACACCGTTTCGAATAGGCAGGTTTGCACTTATGTATGGAGGCAGGGTTGCCAGGTTACAATTCAACAAAGGCCGTTCACTGCTCCTACATTCAAATAGTCCTAAAACTTTAGAAATCCTAGAAAACACTTATGTTTATTTAGCTATTTGGCAGACGAATTTCTTCAATAGAATTTGATCAGCCACACATACATACGTACAGTTGAATACCACTGTAACTGCAGAAAGGTTTGAAAGCGCCAGCATTGACCAAAGCGTTGGCAGGATCCACAGTAGGGATGCAAATGGTATAAAAAATACCAAATACCAAATACTGAATGGTATTTTCTGAACCAAATAATACCAAATAAAACCAAATAATACCAAATATGTTTCAAAATAAGTCCTAAGCCACCTGAACTAATGCAAAAGATTATCTCTCTGATTTCGTGACCCAAATCAAACTTTACCACGTTCAGATAACCCCTGCACTACTGGAAAAGGAATTTTTACAAGCTCTATGACGTGCTGAAGCTCATGTTCACATGTCTGCCAGCTGAAGCTAGTCAAATAAGGCTTTTCAGTCATACAGGAATCATCTCCGATGTACACGGCCCAGGTTAAGAAGTTTGGACAAAAGTGGAACATTCAATTCAAACATTAATTTTAAGCTTTTTGTGCTGAGATCACAGCCATATAAGCAGTTCTAATACATTTTGTTACTGTTTTAAGCAAGAAAATAGACGAAAATAAGCTCAAATGTTGTAAAACATACCACGATCGCAAAATAAGCTGAATTATTAGCTGAAAGTCCAAGCAATTCTGTCATTTAAACTATTTGGTATTATTCGGTATTCCTATTTGGTATACAAAAATACCAAATACCAAATAATACCATTTCTCAAAAAATACCAAATAATACCGAATAATAATACCAAATAATACCGGATACCCATACATGGGCCGGGAGGTCTCCCCCCCCCCCGAAAAAAGGCCAAAAAACGCCTATTTTGCCTTAAATAAGCGAAAATTTCCTCCCTCCGGGAGGGGGGTGGGTGGGGGAGGGGGGGGGGTTTGGCCGGCAGAGGGGGGTATACCCCACTTCCTTACCCCCGGGCCCATGTATGCGGATACCATTTGCATCCCTAAAGTATACTACATACTACTGTAAATTAAATAATTTCAAATTACGAGCACGCCTTGGCCCAAGCGCGCGAATTCAATTTGAACAACACACCAACAAAATGTAGCGCATCTACTTAGCTTTAGTTAGATGGCAGAAAAGATCGAGAACGCTGGGGCTTGATTGAGTTGTCAGGTGGACCATTCACCCTTCGACCCTCTGATGTTCTTCCATTCTTTCTCGTATTGATTAGCTCCTTTTATTATTCAGAATCTGGAGCCGAGCCAGCAACATACTCGGAGTGTGCCCCACCTGAAGAAGGGCGACCATTTTCGTTAGTATCTCCAATACGATTTGAGTGGCTCCCGAACTAGACCCCTGAATATTCCCAGAAAACGCATCGTTAATTCGTTCCAGACTAGTATTAATTAGGGTTGCGACGATATATCGATATCGATATCGTGATATTTCGCATCGATATTTTGTGCGGAAAAGTAGGAAAAACAACAACACTGACACCAAGTTTACGTATTTATCTGGACCAGTAAAAAACAGTTCCTGGACAACTCGGAAATCGATGGTATAGTCAAAAAACCAAACAGTGGCATGATATGTAGCTCTCATAAACATCAATTTTTCGGCATTCTCAGCTTTCTGAAAGCAACGCTTAGGTTCTAAATGTCTGCAGCAACACTGAAGAGCTGCTCACTCCGCAGACTTGAAGCAGGAGGGCAGAAGCAGACATGGGCTAGTATTTCGGGTGAAGGTTCATAAATGTTTAAATGCTGGGGAGGTACCGTCGGCTTATGGGTGGTTTAAAGGATGGTATGCAAAAATGTCCGATTTTTTACTAAAACTAAAGTTTTTGTCCTATTTGTGATTAAAATATGTCAAAATACAGTACGATATCCTGTCTGACAGTCAGAGAGACTAAGCCATAGACGAATCGGTTCCTTTTATGGCTTACCTCTCCGACTATGGCTATGATGTTCCATCGATGGCTATTGAACGCCTACTTAGCCATACATGGCTACTTAGCCCTCTATGGCTACTTAGCCCTCTATGGCTACTTAGCCTTCTATGGCTACTACTCTTCCACAGCATAGCCAACTATGGCTATGTAGCCATCTATGGCTACATAGCCATCTATGGCTACATAGCCATCTATGGCTACGTAGCCATAGATAGCTAAAAAGGCGGGGCCTCCTCGAGTTTAGCCATAGATGGCTACATAGCCATAGATGGCTACGCATCAACATAGCCATCTATGGCTATGTAGCCATCTATGGCTAAAAGTGTGGGGCCACCTCGATTTTAGCCATAGATGGCTACATAGCCATCTATGGCTATGTAGCCATCTATTGCTACGTAGCCATCTATGGCTAAAAGTGGGCGGACCCTGTTTTTGTAGTCATAGGTGGCTACATAGCCATAGATAGCTATGTTGATACGTATTTGGCTGAAAGTGAGCGGGGCCTGCCTTTGTAGTCATAGATGGCTACTTAGCCCTCTATGGCTACCCTGTTCGGGCAGACCAAACTCCGATTGGAGTAGTTTTCTGATGGTTCCCAATGAGCCCCTCGCATGACAGGACCAAATGTTATGACTTTATCGTGGTGGGACCCTAACCGGGAAGATTTGTCATCAGTAAGAAGTGCGCCAAATTCAAATCACTCAGGTACTGGCACCTTCTACTGAACCTAAATCGTCTTCATCCTCCAGGCCACCTCTGCCATTCGCTGACTTCCAGATCGTACCAGAACCACTTCGATCATCCAGCCCGCCACTCACGATTTGCACGTCATCAATCTTCACAGAAGTACTATCCCGGGAATCGGCCGATTTGGAGTCAAAGAAGGTGAAGCTGCCGATTTTCCTTCAGCTTTCCACGATTCCCACTCTTCTAGCTTCTCCACTTCTTCAACAAACTCTCTCCTTCCAGCCACACCACTTTGATCTACCTTAAATCGTCTCACTGAAGTACTATCCCGAGAATCGGCCGATTTGGAGTGGAAGAAGGTGAAGCTGCCGATTTCTCTTCAGCTTTCCACGATTCCCACTCTTCTAGCTTCTGTACATCTTCAACAAACTCTCTCCTTCCAGCCACACCACTTTTATCTACTTTAAATCGTCCCGCCGAAGTACTATCCCGAGAATCGGCCGATTTGGAGTGGAAGAAGGTGAAGCTGCCGATTTTCCATCAGCTTTCCACGATTCCCACTCTTCTAGCTTCTGTACTTCTTCAACAAACTCTCTCCTTCCAGCCACACCACTTTGATCTACTTTAAATCGTCCCG
Source organism: Sabatieria punctata (assembly GCA_030248155.1). Taxonomy (NCBI): domain Eukaryota; kingdom Metazoa; phylum Nematoda; class Chromadorea; order Araeolaimida; family Comesomatidae; genus Sabatieria; species Sabatieria punctata. Next base: position 80,078 of record JASANB010004762.1, read on the forward strand.
CCGAAGTACTATCCCAAGAATCGGCCGATTTGGAGTGGAAGAAGGTGAAGCTGCTGATTTTCCTTCAGCTTTCCACGATTCCCAATCTTCTAGCTTCTGTACTTCTTTGACATGCTTTCTCCTTTGAGGCACACCTCTTCAATCCACTTCAAATTGCGCCGCCGAAGTACTAACCCGAGAATCGGCCGATTTGGAGTGTAAGAAGGTGAAGCTGCCGATTTTCCTTCAGCTTCTTCGAGGCACACCATTTCGATCCACTTCAAATCGCCCCGCCGAAGTACTATCCTGAGAATCGGCCGATTCGGAGTGGAAGAAGGTGAAGCTTCCGATTTTCCTTCAACTTTCCGTTATTTTAACTAGTGCTTCAAATAGAACGTTTGCATCAAATATGCTTACTACAGTATCCGATCCAATCGGGACCATCATATTCAGACTTAGCTAAGCGAGAGCTTTTGATTGAGTACCTACATGCCTATGTTACGAAGCAGCGTTACAAAGTTAGAAAATTGGCATAAAAAATTTGCATATTCAAAATGTCAATTTTTACGTAGCCATCTATGGCTACATAGCCATCTATGGCTACGTAGCCTTCCATGGCTAAAATGGCTCAATCGTTTTTGGCCATAAAAGGCTACATAGCCATAGATGGCTATGTAGCCATAGATGGCTACATAGAATCCGATAGCCATCTATGGCTACTCTCAAGATGAAACTAAAATTCGGAATTTGCCGATCAGCTATTTCAGTTTCATTTTGAGAGTAGCCATAGATGGCTATCGAATTTTACATAGCCATCTATGGCTACGTAGCCTTCCATGGCTATGTAGCCTTTTATGGCTAAAAACGATTGAGCCATTTTAGCCATGGAAGGCTACGTAGCCATAGATGGCTATGTAAAATTCGATAGCCATCTATGGCTACTCTCAAAATGAAACTGAAATTCGGAATTTGCCGATCAGCTATTTCAGTTTCATTTTGAGAGTAGCCATAGATGGCTATCGGATTCTATGTAGCCATCTATGGCTACATAGCCATCTATGGCTATGTAGCCTTTTATGGCTAAAAACGATTGAGCCATTTTAGCCATGGAAGGCTACGTAGCCATAGATGGCTATGTAGCCATAGATGGCTACGTAAAAATTGACATTTTGAATATGCAAATTTTTTATGCAAATTTTCTAACTTTTTAACGCTGCGTCGTAACATAGGCATGTAGGCACTCAATCAAAAGCTCTCGCTTAGCTAAGTCTGAATATGATGGTCCCGATTGGATCGGATACTGCAGTAAGCATATTTGATGCAAACTTTCTATTTGAAGCAGTAGTTAAAATAACGGAAAGTTGAAGGAACATCGGCAGCTTCACCTCTTACCACTCCAAACTCGGCCGATTCTGGGGCAGTACTTCGGCAGGACGATTCAAAGTGGATTAGAAGTGGTGTGGCTGGAGGCCCAGTAAGCTTCGAAGCAGTATGGAAGCTACAAGACTTAAAACAATGTAAAGCTGAAGGAAAATCGGAAGCTTCACCTTCTTCCACTCCGAATCGGCCGATTCTCAGGATAGTACTTCGGCAGGGCGATTTGAAGTGGATCGAAGTGGTGTGCCTCAAAGAAGCTGAAGGAAAATCGGCAGCTTCACCTTCTTCCACTCCGAATCGGCCGATTCTCAGGATAGTACTTTGGCAGCGCGATTTGAAGTGGATCGAAGTGGTGTGCCTCGAAGGAGAAACCATGCAAAGAAGTACAGAAGCTAGAAGAGTGGGAATCGTGGAAAGCTGAAGGAAAATCGGCAGCTTCACCTTCTTCCACTCTAAATCGGCCAATTCTCAGGATAGTACTTCGGCGAAGATTGATGATGTGCAAATCGTGAGTGGCGGGCTGGATGATCGAAGTGGTTCTGGTACGATCTGGAAGTCACGAATGGCAGAGGTGGCCTGGAGGATGAAGACGATTTAGGTTCAGTAGAAGGTGCCAGTACCTGAGTGATTTGAATTTGGCGCACTTCTTACTGATGACAAATCTTCCCGGTTAGGGTCCCACCACGAAAAGTCATAACATTCGGTCCTGTCATGCGAGGGGCTCATTGGGAACCATCAGAAAACTACTCCAATCGGAGTTTGGTCTGCCTGAACAGGGTAGCCATAGAGGGCTAAGTAGCTATCTATGACTACAAAGGCAGGCCCCACTCACTTTCAGCCAAATATGTATCAACATAGCCATCTATGGCTATGTAGCCATCTATGACTACAAAAACAGGGTCCGCCCACTTTTAGCCATAGATGGCTACGTAGCCATAGATGGCTACATAGCCATAGATGGCTAAGTAGCCATAGCTGGCTATGCTGTGAAAGAGTGGTAGCCAACTATGGCTACATAGCCATAGATGGCTATGTAGCCATCTATGGCTAAAATCGAGGAGGCCCCACATTTTTAGCCATAGATGGCTATGTTGATGCGTAGCCATCTATGGCTATGTAGCCATCTATGGCTAAACTCGAGGAGGCCCCGCCCTTTTAGCTATCTATGGCTATGTAGCCATAGATGGCTATGTAGCCATAGATGGCTACATAGCCATAGTTGGCTATGCTGTGGAAGAGTGGTAGCCATAGAAGGCTAAGTAGCCATAGAGGGCTAAGTAGCCATGTATGGCTAAGTAGGCGTTCAATAGCCATCGATGGAACATCATAGCCATAGTCGGAGAGGTAAGCCATGAAAGGAACCGATTCGTCTATGGCTTAGTCTCTCTGACTGTCTGAGCTCATTTATGCCTAATGGGGTGGGGAATCGGCCTGAGGGGTTAACCTTTTCATTGAAGGGCTTCAGAAGGGCCACTACTTTTCCTGCTATTCTCTATGTACTTAATTGATATCAGTTTGCTGATTACGTGCTTGACTGATAAGCAGCAAGAGCAGTCTGCTTTTTCCTCTATGTACTTAATTGATATCAGTTTGCTGATTACGTGCTTGACTGATAAGCAGCAAGAGCAGTCTGCTTTTTCAAATTCTCAGATTTCCCTGCATAACTATAAATATCGATATCGATCGACATTGAGATGAAAATATCGATATCGATAATCGTCGAATTTTGATATCGTCGGAAAACTAGTATTAATCAAACTGCAATGCTTTTTATTGAAATCACACGCTAAGTAAAGACAATAAGATTAGAACGGAGAATAGAACACAGACAGGATCAGCGTCACTTTTTTATTAGTCTAACATCCGACCGCGTGCTCTCAGTTACGGCCTTGCTCTTTTTCGGTTTCCTTATGCTGGTCGGGAAATGATTGAGCCACTTCTTAAACGATTTTCCCTATAACATTATGTAAACGAAAGAAATGCACCATGAACTATCTACCTTGGACGGCGTGTTTTCTTTGTCGCTCACGTCATCGCCAACAGACGCCGACCTCCGCGGTTTCGGCCGACGCTTGCCGGCAGAAGAGACGACCGCCACCGGTGCCGCTTGGGTCTCGACCGGGTAAGAGCTCTGCAGATTTCTACTTCTCAGTGTGGCGTTCCTCCAGTCCAGTTCGTTGATTCTTTCACCCCAGTCCGGCTCAGCCGAATCGTCCAAAAACCTAAAAAGTGTCCTTAAAATCTGCCACCACCCCACCCGACAAGGGATGCTGCTCCAGCTTAAGTGGTATCACAATTCAGAAATAATCTCTAAACTTCGAAATCATAAGCTAATCTCTAAACTTAGAAATCATATCACAATTCAGAAATAACGTAAATAAATTATTGTACACAACCGCTGTTGCAGTACTTATCCCAAATAGTAGCTTTTCCTTAAAATTCTGGCTTTTGTGGTTTTTAGCTATTCTATTTCTGTACTGAAACCCATACCCTCAGTCGGCCCGGAGCTGTTACATGTATGGGCATACCTGCTGGAGCTGGCAGAAGAAGAGAAATCAACTTCAAAGCGAATAGACCGGCGCGGGGTCGGTTGTGGCGGCGGAGGCATGAGGAACTGGTCTTCCGATTTCGACGCAACGCAACTCTCCTGGAAAGGGTGGCGCTGTTGCGGATTGCCAGCCGACGCCACGTTCGTGTACTCCATCACTTCTCCCTCGTCCGCCCCTAAACACTGTCTACGCTTACAACCGTGCCCAGCCAAAGCCATCTCTCATACCGGTTCGTTCGAATTGCGTCTCCACAAACATCATGCTCGCTCGACTAGTTTCACTCTTATGATCGATGCTCGGGCAGGCACTGAGAGTAGACACGGCTGAAACATGAAAACCTCCAATATATCTGGGCACCAATGAAGAGTTGCTTACTTGGTTAGTCGTTGACTCACACACAATCACACACACAATCACGCAAAGCAACCACACAACAAACACACGAACGTACACACAAAACAGTCAAATTCTTCATCACTTAGTATGTGTGTCTATGTAGTACGTGCAGTAATGACAACGCACCGGCCGGAGAACGAGGTCGATCGAATAAAGACACATCGGGCTTCTTCCAGTTGGCCCAGGAGTCGCGCTGGTGCTCCAAGTCGCCCAGTTTAGTGCGAAGCTCCTGTTCAGTAGCTTCCATCTTTTCCAGGCGGCCGGTCAACTGCTGGATCTCGGTGTCACGCAACTGCAGCTGGGAGGCCGATTCCGTTTCTCGCTGCTTCAGCTGGTCGCTCAGAGTTCGGCAGCAGCTACGGAGATAATTCAGTTCCGGGTAGACTCCACTGACCAAGCCGCGACAGCAGTTTACCTGCAAACAGACAGTGTGTCTGGAAAATCAGTCTGTTTTCTATCAAACAATTACTCGAGATATGTATTCTTCCTGCTTCTCCTGAAACTCAGTCTTCATCGCAGTCACACTTGTGAGCAGCTGCTCCGACTCAGCTTTCAGCGCCGCCCAATCGCCAGCCGCACTCGTTGCGTCCGCTGTGGCCTGTTCAAGCTAAAAGCGACACGCCTTAACAGTACAGCAGCCAACAATAAACGTCACAGGTTCTGAGCGTGGGCAAGAAAATTCGATTTTTAACGCATTTGAAAGGCACTCTGCAAAATTAGTGCTGTTTTGGCACATTACAGGCCATTTTTTTCAAAATTTCAAAACACCCTGGTGTCGCACGGGCCGGCCGGCGGGCCTACTCCTGTTTCATTTATTTTGCGACACGGCAATACACACGTATTTTGGCCGACTTTACGACAAAAACGGGAAAACATTGATTATCGAATAGGAATAAGTAGAGTTCCTAAACAAACAAGCAACCTAGACGGACCAATCTGCCGAAAAACACTACTTTTAATGTAGAAACTGGGTGAAGTAGGTGCAACATAGTGAAGTCACGCACGACCTCAATACCAGCCAGCGGTGGGGCTCGGGTCTCTGCTTTCTATCTACTTTACTTACTCGATGATATAAGGCTTCCGAACGTTCTTCGATCTGCTTCCGTGCGGCGCTACTCTCGGTCAGTTGAGCGTGAGCGCTTCTCAACTCCGTGGTGTACTGTTCTTTCTGCAAGAGTAGAAGTAAAGAAGAGCAGTGGAACAAAGCTCTACCGTGGCAGTCAGCTGCGCTTCAGTTGCTTTCAATCTGGACTCCAACTCTCTACAGCGCTCGGTTTCCGCCTTGCAGGAGTATTCGCGATCAGCCACCTAAAACCAAAATGTCTTTCCGTTGTTTCGCTGAAGCAGTTGCAAAAACACGTATTGTCGCTCTATAAACGCTAAGACTGTTGCCGATAGAGATGGCACCAACAAAAGACAATTGTGCCCACCCGGTGGGTGACGCGTGATTAGCCAGTAGCCTCTACAAAAAATACCATGCTCCTTGATGTAAGTCAATCAACTTGGGGGAAAAGAGAGGTACATAATATGGTATGAGGTGAGATGAGGAAGGGTGTGCCGATTTCGCCGCGACAGGTATTGATGTCGGAGGGGCCTCGACCGGTGAAGGGGAGGGGTAAGGCCACCGCCCCCCACCCCCGATAAGTGCAGCGCCAAAAAACGTTGCACTTATGGAGTGTCCGAATCAGAGAGGTTCGCTTAAGTAGAGTTGACCATACACTACTGACAAACAACACCAAGAGTGAAATTGAGCAAACACCGAAAAGTAACCAACCTCGCGCTGCAACACATTTATTTGTTGTTCGAGGTCCGGCACCAGATTCTGGCTAGCCATCTGAACCAACTCACTCAGCTCTACACGACACTGCCCTGCCTAGAAATTGACAACGTTCCTTACGAGCCGGTCCACGAAAAACTCGAACCTTGGTCTGTACAGGCGAAATTTCAAAATCACAACACAGCGCTGACATTTTCAGCGATTATCATACATGTACTACGGGGTTACTCCCATACATGGGCCGGAAAAATCCGGAGGGGGGGTCCCCCCGAAAAAAGGCAAAAAAAAACGCCTATTTTGCCTTAAATAAGCGAAATTTTCTCCCTCCGGGAGGGGGGGTGGAAGGCCGAGGGGGTGGTATGGACGGCCGAGGGGGGGTATGGCCGGCCGAGGGGAGGGGTATACCCCCTTACCCCCCCGGCCCATGTATGGTTACTACCTAAATAAAAAGGCCAAAAAACCCCCCAGCCAGAGTTCCAGGCACGCAACTGACAGACTACAGTAGTTCTTGCAAACTTTACAGACGTTTTAACAGCATTACCTATCATTCGAAAGAGCACTTAAAAACGCATCAAATGAGCTAGCATAGAGAAATATCGGCTAACACGCTTATGAATTATAGCAGTTTAAATGTCACAGTCAATTCTTAATTTTGGTTGAAATAACTGCGTTTGCCCCATACCTTCGACTCAAAGTTTGACATCGAAAAGGCAACTGAATTTCAACATGTGTGGTAGGATAGAACTCAGAACGGTTTTGTCCTGGTCGCCAAATTGCAAATTTTTCTAAGTTTTTCATGTGCAATAAACTTTGAACTAAAAGAAGGGAAGGAGGATTCTAAATTTGTATTCAAACAAGTACCCTTTGAAGAGCGTTTACTGGTTAGAAGACACAAAATAATGATTATTCAGAATTTGCAGACTAAACACCGAAGATTTTAAAAGCTTGACAGAACCGTTGGAAAGCCTGTCGAATAGTCTCTCAAGTGAGCCATAATTTACAGTAATCCGTCAAGCGACTAGCGAACGGCAGCCCATTAAAGTTTGGGTGGTGGGACCGAAAACTGCCAAAATCCACGGTTTTGAGGGCGTGTAACTCCGGTTCCAGGGCGGCTAGAAATTCATTTCTCTTCAAGATCGATATAATCGCTGAAAATTTGACCGCTGTGCTGCCATTTTGAAATTTCAGTTGTACTAGTCCTTTTGGACCAAGGTTCGATGTTTTCATGGAACGGCTCTTAAGGGTTCTACAGCTACTTTACCAATCGCTCGGTGTCCTCCACTCTGACACACAACTCTCCATTACGCATTGAAAGTTGGTTGTTCTCGGTTCGCTGCAATTCATTAGAATTCAAAACGATAAAACAAATTCGAGCAACATAACTGCATACCGCTGCCACCAGCTCATTCTGTAGCGTCTTCAGTTGGCTTTGCAGTTCTTCGTTGCGGGTGCACTCAGAGAGATGAGCTTTCTGCTTACTTTCCACCTAAACTGATTCGTAACTTAAGATGAAATCACACATTCGGTGTATTTAAATACTGAAGAGTTTGATTGTTTTGTGTGAGTGCTTGTATGTCCTGGTGCAGCCAGTCTTTCATGGTTTAAAAGAAAGTGAGCTACCTCAAGACGTCGAGCTTCTAAATCTTCATCGAAACGTTGCTGTGCAGCAGTGGCTTCGGCAACAAGGTCTTCAACGCTCTTCAAATCGGCACTGTGCTGTTCATTCTGAAACGGACAAACTGAAGAACAGGTGAGAAGAGCTGAACGAAAATCTACCGCAGCTGCCAGCTGTTCTTCGGCGGCTTTCAATTTGTCCTCCAGTCGTCTACAGCCAACCTTTTCTTCCTCATAGAGCTGTTGTCGATCTGTCAGCTAAAACCAAAACTTCACGTTTTACAGTCAGGCACTTAACGCCGTTTATGGAACTGGTACATACCACATGGTACCGGTACCTAGACTAGTGGTACCATAACACTGGTATAGCCAGGTACCTGTACAACCTACGTAAATTAGAACTATGCTGTACTAGAAATTATGATAAACACAAATGAATCCAACAAAATATAAACCTGGCTTTTCAACAACTCGACTTGTTCTTCCAGGTCGGCCACCAGACACTGGCTGTCGCTCAGCTCCAAACCACACTGCTCCGCCTAAAAACTGCCAATGTCTGCTTTACTTTCGAAACCTTCTACTGTACCAGTCGGTCTAAGTCGGCCATTCTAACCGCCACTTCTGTATTGCGGACGGACAGATGCTCGTTCTCAGTTGTCTGTAATTAACAGTGAAAGTAAAACAGCAGCTGAGCGACAGAAACGGATACCGCTGCCAGTAACTGGTTTTGCTGCAATTCCAGCTCTTCCTCCAGTTCTCTGCTGCGGGCACATTCGGCCAGGTGCGCTTTCTTTTCACTCTCAACCTAAATCCACTTCTGTCTTGTTTGATCGGATAGGTCCGATGACACCACAACACAACTCTATCAAGCAGTAAAAGAAAACGGCGCAAAAATTTCCTAATGTGTCGGGTAATTTTCAGCTAGCGACGGTACACGAGGACTGCCGATGGTTAATTAACCCACTGGGATAACTGTACCTACATAAATCAGAATTCTTCACCATATGTAGCCAAGTAGTCAGATCTCTAACTGCCATAACTTATGAAACATCATGCCTTTCCCTTTACCTTACCCGCAGTGGGACTGACCCGGATGGCCCAAACTCAGGAGAAGTTCGAAAACTGCAAACCTGATCTGAACCACAACAACTAAAATGACTGAATTTGTTTGCAACATTGCAAACTTCACCTCAGCCAATTTTGTCTAATAGCTATTTACAGCGGCTACAGACGTGTGTGAAGTAACAATGGCTATGTTCACCTGTAGGCAAACAAGACAGGATGGTGTCTGAGCAGACATGGGCTAGTATTTCTGCTGATGGGGGTAGGAGCGCCTGAGGGGGAGCTGAGAGATGGTTAGCCAAACGTCCGATTTTCGGCTAAAATCATGGTTTTTTGGGTTATTTTTCGTTAAATTAGGCTAAAATAAGCTACTCTGAACTCATTCACACCTATTCTAGGCATCTTTTTACCATAACTTTCTAAAAATTCTTCCAAAAAATTCCTTAGGGGGTAGCACCTGGCTGAGTGGGGTAGGTCAGAGCCTGAGGGGGTCAACCCCTCCCTCAGCCCCCTTTTGCCCATGTCTGTGTCTGAGGGAAGGATGGCTCATCCATCCCAAACTTGGACTGGACCCAACCGAGAACGTGACCACCCAAAAATCGGTAGACGGACTACAAAAGTTCCCATGTTCTGTACACGGGTCCACTAAATGGATGACTGAGCTGATAACTTAGGCTACGTACGCCACATTTAGTTGCCCAAACAAATGAGTGCAAACGTTCAACAAAATACTTGATGGCAGAGCGCTTCTGAACGTTCCTCGCCTTGTCTCACTGCGGCTTCAGCCTCAGCCAGCTGTGCTTCGGCGCGTTCCAGCTTGACACAGTGCAGTTCGTTCTGAAACGGGAGAAGTGAATACAAAGAGCACAGCCAGTCGGCAAAGTTGGTTTAGTGGTTAAGGCCGCAAAACCACTGTGCACGACTTCGTGCGCTCATCCACTCAGCGGGGCAAGTTTCTTGCCGCAAAGAGTTGGTCGTCAACACAAAGCCCCACCCAGACCACCGAAAGCTGGTTACAGCGAGTAGGTCAATTGGAACCGACTGGATCTGCCGATGCACCAAAAGCCGCTTCCCAAAGCATCCTTGTGTGGAAGGAAAAGAAGATCAACGACGTCAGGAGCTGTCTGAGAGACCAGCAATAAGGCCTCTACCGGTTTAGTGCCACTGGCCGGGCGGCCGTTGGGAGCTGACAGCACCATCGTCACCACGTCAGGCACTCTCATAGTGACTGGCATACATGTACTAGGGGGGTTGGGGGTCACCCCCTGCTGGAAAGGCAACCCCCCCCCTCACCCTCACCCCCCCGGAGACAGGTTAAGGGACCCCCTCCCCGACCAAAAATAGTACTAGTAGAAAAGTAGTAATTTGGCGTTTCCACTGCTGATATTTAAGAAAAATCGGTGTTTTTGGAAGCTCTTTTTGTCATTTTTTGCTTGTTTAAAACGCTATTTGGCAGCCTAAAATAGCGATTTTTAGCGTCCTTACAAAAAAACGTGCTAAAACGCATTTCTAGGCGTTTCGGAGCTATTCGAAATTTGCCCCCCCCCACCTGGACGAAACCCCCCTCGACCCCCCCACCTGAGGAAACCCCCCTACCCCAAGGCCGGCCCGGAGCTGTTACATGTATGGTGACTGGCATCATCAGCATGGCTAGGAGTGCCTTGGCAGTGAAGAAGGGCACACCGCCCGAGATGACGATTTCCGGGGTCGCGAAATGGACCGCGCAGGTCTGATCGTATGGTTGTACATCGTACGGCCCCCGCCACATCGGATCGGAGCACAGCCAAACAAAAAATTACCACAGTCGCCAGCTCCTTTCGGACTGCTTTCAGCTGGTTCTCTGATTCCCTACAGCGCGCGTTTTCCTTCTCGTAGGATTGCAAATGATCGGTCATCTGAAACCAAAACTTTGTCTGCCAGTAAGAAGGCCTGTAAACGGTTTTATCACCACCCCCAAACTAAATGCGCCCCAGTAAAGCCGCTACATTTTAGGCAAATCTCAATGTACATTACATACGGGAGCGCATGAGACTGAATTTACAGCCAACATTCTCGTCTAATCTTGGTGGAAAAGTTAAAATTCTGTCGAAAGAACAGTAACAATATACCTGAAGCTTCAACAGATCGATCTGCTGCTGGAAGTCAGCCACTTTAGTCTGACTATCGGTGAGCTGCGCCTGCTTTTCTCTCAGCTCTGAACAGCACTCTGCTAGCTGAAAACCACTCCGCTACACAACTGAAATATAAAGATTTGTTCCTGCGCTCTAAATCATTCTATTGTTGTTTGGTTCAAGTGTACTTGACTTGCATTTTGCAGGTTAGAAACAACGAAAAGAAATGCTCGAACCACTTTTTTTAGAAAATTCGTTTCTAATACGTCGAACGCACTCTCGAAGTAAACATGCTACAACGCTGTCAAGAAATGAGTACCTTTAGGTTCAGTGAATCGAGTTGCTCCTGGATTATAACCACAGCCGCTTGTTTGTCCGAAAGCTCTTTCACTTTCATACTAAACTCCAGGCCGCGCTGTTCCAGCTATAAATACACAGCACACAACACTCATAAACAAAATAGCTGCGGAAGCGCATAAAACCAACCTGCTCTAGCAACGATCGGTTTTCATTTCTGACTTGTGCGAGCTCGTTACCGGTGTTCTGTCGAAAAACTTCGGCAGCCGACTCCGCGTCCCCCAGTTTGAATCGCAGACTAGTGACCTGCAGCAAACACGAACTAACTAATTTCTCAGCCAGAATCTAACCGAATCAAATACCTCCGTCTCGAGTGCTTCAGCGCGCTGCAGCGCCTCTGCAAGAGCTGACTGAGTCTCGACCAACTTGCGCTGCTTTGCGTCGACCTGGACACGATGCTGTTCTTTCTACAACCGAGTTAGCTTCAACTAAAAGCGATTGACTGAGGACCAAGCCGACCTCCAACTCGATCAGCTTGTTGAGACTTTGCACGCGGGCGTCGCAGTTCTGCTGTACGTTGTCTACGCTCTGTCGACTGCTAACAGCTTCTTTGCGCATTTCGTCTATCTGCAAAGGTTCACTTTTTGACAGTAGAAAAGCTTCAGTCGCCCGCTACCAATCGCTCGCGTCCGTCCACTTGCATGAACAGTTCCTTATTGCGGCACGACAGCTGCTCCTTTTCTGTTTGCTGAAAGTGACAGTGAAAAGCGAGAATGCAAAGCGACGCAATAGAACACCATACAACGGCCATTAGCTGGTCCTGCAGCGACTGCAGCTCTTTCTGTAGTTCACTGTTGCGGAGACACTCGTCAAGGTAGGCTTTCTGGTGATTTTCTACCTAAACTGATTCAAGTCTCTACCTGGCGAATGAGTAAAGGGAAAGGCAAGCCAAGTAACTTTTCAAAGAAATACAGGTACGTCACAGAAGTAACATAAGCAGCGTTTCTTGATCGCTGACCGTACAACAGGCACGTTACAGTTCGCACTTCGAATTTTAGTTTATAAAGGAAAGTTCGCAGCCGCTAGGGACGTCTAATGAAGAGTACGTACTGGGTTGATCTTTGCTATCGCAAACACGTAGAAGTTTAAGTTACGCGGTTTGATTTGTCATACTCAGGCAGGCTTTCGGCCTTCTGAGCCCTACTGAACTAACACAAGAGCGCAGTTTGCAATAAACGGCGTACCTCGGACTCCAAGCGAGCACGAGCGGTTTGCTTGGCCTGCTCCACCTCCTCCATATACTCCGCTAGCTGCTGTTTTTGTTCGGAGAGCGAATTTTCTAGCTTGTTCAGCTCTGCTTGCAATCGTTTGTTATCCTAGAACCAACTCAGCTGAGTGCACAGACAGAGTCTGATTGTTGATTACCTCTCGAGCGACGGCCAACTCGTCACTGTTGTCCTGCAAAGCTTTGAACCGCTGCTCAAGCATGGCATATCGATTCTCTTGAAGTCGCCGTTCGTTGTCGCGCTCAAACTGCAAGTCCTGACATCTATCTTCGAGAGAGCTCTGCTTCTTCACAAGCGCACGATTTCGAGTTCGGAGCTCCGCATTCTCACTCTTGAGGCGCATCAGCTGCAAACATACAGTTGAAGCACAGTCTAGGTAACATTTTACTCACCTCATCCTGTGCGCGAGCCAGGTCTTCGTTCAACTCGTCCAGCTTCTGCCGACGGGCATGCATTCGCTCTACAGCCACTTTTTTACTGAAATACGCGAGACACTCTCTCACTGTACAGTGAGTTCAACGAAAGAAAGGCGGCTCACGCGTCACTAGTTTCAGCCAACTGTTTCTTGAGGTTCTTTATCTCCACCTCCTTCTCGAAGATCTGATGCTGCAGAGCGTTCTGTTGCAGCGATCTGTCCCGGAGATCCTGCATCGACCGAGCCGGTGACGGTCGACCACCACTGCTCACGGCAGGAGACCGGCGTGACGTGCGTGGCGTCTCCATCATCAGACCAACTCGACGGCTGAACACACCACAAACAACCTTGCTTGCTGATGCTTTCTTTCTTCAGTAAAAAACCTTGTTGCTGACTTGTCAAACGAAACAAAGCAAAAACGGCACAAAGCAGCTCGCCCGTGCCCAGTAAAACCAGGCAGAAGAATAGAAACACACAGCCAAACCAAAGCAGCTCGCTCGAATGAAATAAATCTCGTTCGAAATCGGTTCGCCGACGCCGCAGAAAAAACGCTAGCAGAACCTGGATTCTACGCCCGAATCGACTGCTGGTCTGTCGGATTGAAGCAGCGTTTTCGAGTGGAATTATGATAAACTGAATAAAATTGCGAAGCCAGCTACTTTTACTGCATTTATGCTGACTATACGTGCTAGAATGAGTTAGGAGCTCGCTCAATAACGTGCTTTTCGCAGCTAAAATTTCTGTTTGGTTGGTTTAAAAGCGTTGAATTTAGTGCAACCGAAGTGGTCTCAAGCGGACTGCATGAATTGCCGCCAAATTTGAAAAGGGAAGACATGCCGATAGGCTCTTGAAGCTTTCCCACGGACACTTACGTACCTGATGCTAATGTGCTCCACAGTAGTGTGTGACTTGTACGTAGGTGGCCTATGGTGTCACAACAAGTGCCACCGCTTTTTGGGAGGTGTCAAATCCCTTAGGATTTGAATTTACGCAGTTTGCGTATTTTTTCTTGCTGCATATAGCGTATTGTTAACTGTAAATTCCTTTTGTTTTCTTTTGGTCTGTTACGGTAACTTTGTGCTGCTTGTACTGTAGTTTGTGTGCATGCTGTGGTAACTGCACGTTTGCTCCAGTCAGGCACTGGAGCTGGTTGACATTTCTGGGAGTTGGAGCAAATTTTTCTGGGCAGCGTGCGTGCTTACCGGCTGCATAAAGAGAAAGGAAAGGGAGTGAGCGTGTGTTGTGAGTTTAGTGCGTCGGCCTAGGGCCGTGTGCAGAGAGGCAAAAAGGCATTGGCTGCCCTGCTCCAGTCATCGCGGCACAGGGTTTCGTTTTTGTCTTCGCCTCGTTTTGACATGGTGTCCGGTTCAGCATTCCCGAGTCGTTCCTGCTGTTGGTGTGGAGGGCACCAGTGGGCAATCAGCACACAGGGTTCGTGCGGAACCTGGAAAGTCAGGGAGTCATGGAAAAGTCAGGGAATTTAAAAAAAGTCAGGGAATCAGGGAAAAGTCAGGGAATTTGGTGTCTGGTCAGGGAAAAATTTGATACCATTAGAAACATTTCATCGCCAAATGGTGCTGTCAGACTTTACACAACACTCCTTTGAAGATGGTCTTCAGACTTTATATACTACTACTTAAACCGGAAATTTACCATTGCAAATGCATTTTTCAAAGCGTATTTTTCAAAATTTTCTCACATTCGTTGCAGTTTTCTCACCCTGGTTAGTCAGGGAATTTTGATTTTGGTCATGGAAAAGTCAGGGAAAGGTCAGGGAATTTTGCTATCCAAAAGCCGCACGAACCCTGGCACATGACCAACAGTCAACCATGGTAACAGAGGTATTCGCACCATTTGTGGTGATTCTGTGCATCAGAATAGCTTTGTTTTGCGTCCCTATGTCGAGGGAAACTGATGCTTTTTGTCGGCCTCCTGTGTACCAAATTTAGCTGCGCTATTTTTGCATGTCGGCACTAATAGCACCATTTAGTCTCTGTTTGGTCTTTTCGTAGCTGCAAGCTAAATTCGATCTTTTGTTGCCCTCTCGCAAAATCTAGCTTTGCTGAACTTTAGTTGTTCAAACAGTGCCCAAAAGGCGGTTGATTTGTGTTGCTTTCTGGTAATAGATTTTTCGTTTTGCCAATCTGTTCAATTAGCACTTAGTAGTGCTCTGCTTTGCTCTTTCTTGTTTGCCACCATGCCAGGTTTTGCCGATCAGTCGGATCGTGCTTTTGCGGCTGTTGCTCAGCCAGGCCTTTTTGAGGCTGCTTGTCAGCCGGTTGTCTCTGCGACTACGACAGAGCTGCTTGTCAATGAGACTTTTGCCCTCACTCTGAGTCGGTCCCTTTTGTCGCTCGCTCAGAGCCGATTTTGGAGCCTACGCGCTCGCCGGGTGACTCTGCAGCTCAGTCTAGGTCGCTTTTTGAGGCTGGCTCTCAGCCGGAGACTTTTCTGGCCAATCTACCTGGTTTTGAGGCTGGTGGCTCTCAATCGCATTTCGCTAAAGCTGTGCCTAATTTTACTGTTCAGTCTTTGATAGCGTCCATCCAGCAGCAGATGGCAGTTTCGGACGAACAGTTTGCCAGACATCAAGACGCTCTTGAACGGCAGCATCGAGAGCACATGGCTAAGCTGCAACAAGAGATAGCTGACCACGACCAACGACATCGTGAGTTTTCTGCGCGGCTGTCTAGTGACTTTTCTGTTGCAGATACGGTGCCTGTGCCGTGTACAAAGCCTGTCGTGTCTGGCCAGCAGCGCTCTGGGCTCTGCCCTATCCTTTCTTCACATCAGCCGGCGGTTGCAAAACCGGTTGTACATGCGTCCGCCGCTGCCACTAGAACGGAACGGCAAACCAGCGCTCGTTTGCCTTTTGTTTACAGCCAACTGTACCTACTGTAGTTGCGGGCTCAATTTCGGTGCCGATCCAATTTTCTCAGGATTTGTTGGGCGGCAAATTTGGTTTGGCGCCTAGCAAGCTTCGTTTGCTTAAGCAGGACCACGCACCTACAAACTCAATCAGCTTTTTGGTTCCTTCGTGCTGGGGGAGGGATTGAGTTGTTTGTTCAGTTTGTCACCTAACCGTCAAAAATTTCTATTCCTGCTTTATCAACCCATGGCACCTAATGGATTTAGACTGGGCTTAGAAATCAAGCTTTTTTCAGAGAATTTCGGGCTTTTTGTTTTGCAATGCCCTGACATCACCGATTTGCTTTGTCGGTTTGCTCTCCAGTGCAATTACAGCTTTTCTTACTTTCAGTGCCTTCGTCTGTGCCAGTTTAGCAAGTCGTTTTGCAGAGATTCGACGGCGATCTGCCAGCTTTTTGTTAAACTGTGCTTTCACTTTCAGACAGACGCTTTGGTTTCGAAGGCTTCGCTTGCCAGATATCTCGATTTTGTCTCTGTGCTTTTTATCTGTTTAGCAGGCACTGTGGAGTTGCTGGCAAGAATCGTTAGTTGGACGGTTCGTTGCCAAGGAAGAAAGTGGGCGCAAGACAGGAGAAAAAAGAAGAGTGCAAACTGTAGCTCAGCTTCTGGATTCAACACTCTTCTCTTGTTTGTTGGGAGTGTCAAATCCCTTAGGATTTGAATTTACGCAGTTTGCGTATTTTTTCTTGCTGCATATAGCGTATTGTTAACTGTTTTGTCCTTTGTTTTCTTTTGTCCTTTTGTTTTCTTTTGGTCTGTTACGGTAACTTTGTGCTGCTTGTACTGTAGTTTGTGTGCATGCTGTGGTAACTGCACGTTTGCTCCAGTCAGGAACTGGAGCTGGTTGATATTTCTGGGAGTTGAAGCTAGTTTTTGCTGGGCAGCGCGCGAGCTTACTGACTGCATAAAGAGAAAGGAAAAAGAGTGAGCGTGTGTTTAGTTTAGTGCGCCGGCCTAGGGCCGTGTGCAGAGAAGCAAAAAGGCATTGGCTGCCCTTCTCCAGTCGTCGGGGCACAGGCTTTCGTTTTTGTCTTCGCCTCGTCTTGACAGGAGGTGCTGCTGGTCTCGGGTGACGAGATTTCTGGAAGGTCTCTCTCTCTCTCGCTAATCTTACGGAAGCCTCCTCAAATCATATTGGGGACCCATGAAACGTAGTGTGCCTTCAGCTAGGAGACACAAAGGGTATGCGAACGAACTTTTATCGCCCAACACAAAATAAAAATAAGAGTTAGCAAATGACATAAAACGCGGTTACAGTGTAAACCGACTGCTTATGGAGGCGAAAGGCCAGTGGACAGCCACAAGGGCTTTACACCGCCTTAAACAGACGTAGTAAAACGTTACATAGAAATTACACAAAGTTTAGGCACTGGTCAAAGTTCAGTTTTCTTAGTTCTCGAGTAAAAGAAGCAAGGTTTTGTGCTATGGTGACCTCATCTGGAAGAGAATTCCATGTTTTCAACGTTCTTAAAGCAAAGGAGTGTACCCTGCAATTGTGTAGCTTTCCAACGATGCTGCCTACCAGACTGACAGGCGTTAGTTAAGGTGGGTTCACATAGTCGGTCGGCGTCGGCAACGCGGCAACTCGGGAAATCGACCCCAATTTGAGTACACACATAAGCGTGCAGCAGTTCACATAGTCTGTAATGCGTCTGGAGCCGTTCCAGACGGCTAAAGACTTGCCGATGATTTGCCCAAATCCCAAATCGCCACGACGCGATTTACAACCTTTTATGGCCGCCAAGCGTTCCCGACCGATTAAACAGTGCGCTGAGCATGCGACCGGTTCACACAGGCGCGGTCGGTCGGGGATGGACAGGCGCTAATCACACAGCGGCACTGCTGACCAGAACACTTGAGCAGCTGTAGATAAACCGTTTTAAGCAAAAAGCAGATAGTCACTGCATGCATATTACTTTTCTCTGCGCTCTCTGTGAAATCGAGAGGCGAAAATCGAGCTGTCACCCTCTGAGCCAAAAGCACCGAAATCAAACTTGGGCTTTTCCATTCAGAAAAATTTCGCAAAGATGTCTCCGTAGATAAATACACAACACTGCCTCAGCTTTACGCTTGCGTTAGAGCTCATAGAATGGCCCATTCTGTCACCGGTACAGCGCAAATGACTCAAATGCCTGTGCTCACTAGACTTTTGGGGCGTCAAAATACCGTAATTATCAGGTAGGCTGGCCGGTTCCAGATGCCGACAAGAGACTATGTGAATTGCGTTTTAACCCAGTTTTTCTCCCCCGCTATACCGACGCTCGGCCCCGATATTTTGCCGATGGCGTTGCCGACGCCAACCGACTATGTGAACCCACCTTTAGTGCGAATATGAAAGGATACGAAAAGGTCGAACATGATATTTGCGCTTATAACTCAAGTTTGAACGGACATATCTCTGGAAGAAGACAGAATGTACAATGTCATTTTTGGATTTGTTGAGAAAGCAGATCACAGCGCAAGCAATAATAACGACTCTAATCGAGCGGAACGGTTTAGCAGGTCAAAGCAGAGTGAGAGCTGTAGTGCAGATTTTCAGGGTTCGTGCGGGACCTGGAAAGTCAGGGAGTCATGGAAAAGTCAGGGAATTTAAAAAAGTCAGGGAATCAGGGAAAAGTCAGGGAATTTCGAGTCTGGTAAGGGAAAAATTTGATAGCATCAGAATCATCTCGCTGCCAAATCTTCCTATCCGTACTTTACACGACACCCATTTGAAAATCGGTCTTCTGAGTCTGACTTTATATACTACTACTTAAACCGGAAATTTACCCTCTGAATACAGTTAAATGCGTTTCTCAAAGCCAATTTTTCAAAATTTTCTCACATTGGTTGCCGTTTCCTCACCCTGGTTGGTCAGGGAATTTTGACAATGGTCACGGAAAAGTCAGGGAAAGGTCAGGGAATTTTGCTATACAAAAGCCGCACGAACCCTGATCTTGTCGCGAAACTTTGAACATCCATACCTCGTGAAGTAGACCTCTTAGAGAAAATTGAAGTCAGTTTTGGAATCAGTGAGAAAAAGGACACCTGGCAAGCTGGTCAAAAATGAAATTTTTTTCCTGGATAAAAATTGATTTTTTGTGCACCGCCAAAATTTGAATTTCTTGCAATAGTAGTGATTTTCAAATGGCCATAACTCGCAAACCAGAGGTCATAGCGCAAAAATAAAGTTATTTTTTAACTCAGTGGGCCAAAATAAGTCTAGATAGCTGCACCATGACGCGGTTTAGACATGTGAAGATACGGTCATCATGCTCGCATGGATCTCAGAAATTCAGACTGGAATATCTCTTCATCCCGGCGAATTTAGCCAAACGGACTTCCGATTCGTGATCAGCGCATAAAAGTATATTAGTTTCACTACTGTTGTTTTAATTTTGAGCAAAAAGTTTTTTCCGCAGACCTTTGAGGGGAAAAACCTTCGGCGACCCCCTTGGATTTTGACCAATTTGCCTGGATTATGTTTGGACCAGTGTGAGGTGAGGTATTATGTTTGGACCAGTGTGATTATGTTTGGACCAGTGTGGCTGAGGTTATGGAGGAATATTTGCAAAAAATCGAGGGTCCATTTTTGGTACACTTTGGAAAATATCTCGCTAACTAGGCAATGTACGGAAAAAGTTGAGTGGGAATTTAAAGCATTTTAAATAGCTATCGATTAGTGTGCATGTCAAAGCTGTCCGTTTAGAAATGCGCAAACGGCACAAGTTTGAATCTAGGTCGTGAGAGGTCCAAAAACGACCTAAAAAAACAACTGGCGAGCCAAATTTGAGGGGGTATAGCTCAGGTTCTAGGGGACGTTTTTTCTTAAAATATGCGCCGATGGACATCGTTCGTGCTTTATTTTCTGCTGACGAAATGTTAGCATGATCTGTGAGATGACTCAACTTGCCTATGGTACATAGTGAAATGTCTTTACTAGTAGAATTGAGACACGGAGCGAAGACACAATAAAAGAAGACCGTACGGAGAGAAAGCACAATACACACACACAGAATGAGAAACACGTACAGTACATAATTCATTCTTCATCACTCCCCCTCTGAAAAAGCGATGGGGTTAGTGTTCTTCAGCCTTGGCTTTCTAACGAACTCGAAGGAAACTCTCTCCGACCGACCATCCGGGCCCTTCACCAAAAGCGAAAATGGGGTAACTCCAAGGACCTCGCATGGGCCTTTCCACAGAGGGTTCAACTTTCCGCCCTTTTGCTGAAGACGCATGAGATTCTTTACGAAAACAAGATCACCAACGGAAAAGTTGTCAGGGCAGAGCTCCTGAAGCTTTTGATCCCGACGCCGGAGTTGCTGAGATAGGAGACGATCGCGAATAGACGAGAGGACAGCTTGGTCGGATTGAAAGATGAGCTGCTGTGGTGGCAGACCAGTGGACGAGTGGACTGATTGTTGGTAAGTGCGCACCGATTCTTGTAACTTGCTTGGCCAAAGCATCCGCTGTCCATGATACCCGGTGCTGCACCTACAACTATTCCTACTTCTCGCCGTCGCACTGAGCTTGAGCTCCTTCATTCTCATCAATCGCGCCTTGACCTCATCTATCATACATCTGCCGAATCGTTCACGATGTCTTCCCCTACCATCTCTCAAGATGATGAGACTCCTATTCAACAACCTTCTTTGGCACAAGCCCTCCTTCGGCAACAAGAGTTCCATCAACAACAACTTCAACAACAACTCGAACAACAACGAGAGCAGATGCAGCAGTTTATGATCGCTCACCAACAACAGCAACAACAACAGCAACAACAACAGCAACAACAATTTCAACAACAGCAACAACAACAAATTCAACTTCTGACCACTCTTCAACAGCGCCAATCTACCACGCACCCTCAACTTACCGTCAATCTACCTCGTCCAACTACATACCGTTTCAACCACACTTGCAATGACATCACATTCTCCAGATGGTCAGAAGAAATAAATTATTTCATCGAGCAGTCCGGCCTCCCATGGTATAAAGTGGTCGAAGATGCTCTTGACCCCGAAGCCCGACAGCAATTTCACTCACTCCTACCGGACCAAACAACAACTCTGGAATCCGCCTTGGCTGCCTTTGACAAAGCAGGAATAGAAATTTTTGACCGTTAGGTGACAAACTGAACAAACAACTCAATCCCTCCCCCAGCACAAAGGAACCAAAAAGGTGATTGAGTTTGTAGGTGCGTAGGTCCTGCTTAAGCAAACGATGCTGGCTAGGCACCAAACCAAAATTGCCGCCCAACAAACACTGAGAAAATTGGGTCTGCACCGAAATTGAGCCCGCAACTACAGTAGGTACAGTTGGCTGGAAACAAAAAGCAAACGAGCGCTGGGTTGCCGTTCCAGTGGCATGGGCCGACGCGTGTACAACCGGTTTTGCAGCCGCCGGCTGAAGTGAAGAAAAGCTAGGGCAGAGCCCAGAGCGCTGCTGGCCAGACACGACAGGCTTTGTACACGGCACAGACACCGTTTCTGCAACAGAAAAGTCACTCGACAGCCGTGCCAAAAACTCACGCTGTCGTTGGTCGTTATCAGCCATCTCTTGTTGCAGCTTAGCCATGTAGTCTCGATGCTGCCGTTCAAGAGCGTCTTGATGCTTGGCAAACTGTTCGTCCGCAACTGCCATCTGCTGCTGGATGGACGCGATTAAAGACTGAACAGTAAAGTTAGGCACAGCTTTAGCGAAATACGATTGAGAGTCACCAGCCTCAAAACCAGGTAGATTGGCCAGAAATGTCTCCGGCTGAGAGCCAGCCTCAAAAAGCGACCTAGACTGAGCTGCAGAGACACCCGGCGAGCGCGTAGGCTCCAAAATCGGCTCTGAACGAGCGACAAAAGGGACCGACTCAGAATGAGTGGCAAAAGTCTCATTGAAAAGCAGCTCTGTCGTAGGCGCAGAGACAATCGGCTGACAAGCAGCCTCAAAAAGGCCTGGCTGAGCAACAGCCGCAAAAGCACGATCCAACTGATCGGCAAAACCTGGCATGGTGGTGAACAAGAAAGAGCAGAGCACTACGAAGTGCAAATTGAACAGATAGGCAAAACGAAAATCGATTGCAAGAAAGCAAAGCAAATCAGCTGCTTTTTGGGCACTGTTTGAACAACTAAAGTTCAGCAAAGCTAGATTTTGCGAAAGGGCAACAAAAAATCGAATTTAGCTTGCAGCTACGAAAAGACCAAACAGAGACTAAATGGTGCTATTAGTGCCGACATGCAAAAATAGCGCAGCTAAATTTGGTACACAAGAGGCCAACAAAAAGCATCAGTTTCCCTCGACATAGGGACGCAAAACAAAGCTATTCTGATGCACAAAATCACCACAAATGGTGCGAATACCTCTAGTACCATGGTTCACTGTTGGTCATATGCTGATGATTGCCCACTGGTGCCCTCCCCACCAAGAGCAGGAACGATTCGGAAGTGCTGAACCGGACACCATGTCACAGCGAGGCGAAGGCAACGAAGAGAAGCAGCCAAGTGAGCGCCGCGACAACCGAAGAAGGCAAGCCGGCCGGCCTTGGCCAGCGCAGCAAAAAGACAAGAGCGTGCTCTGCTCTCAGATTTATACTGTGCACTCACTCGCCAACACATCGCTCACTTGCACTAAACCAACAGACCCGCTGCCTCACAGCCCAGCGACCCAAGAAACTGGTTCTAAGTAGGGCAAACAAGTCTTCAACAGAAAACAAGAGGCAAACATTACTGTAACAAAGATTAGCGCTACATCAAACAGCTGCCGGTTCACATGAGATGTGACAAAAGTAGCTACAGTACAAAGGAAAATGGGATGACCAAATTGAGGTTTTCTGGTACGCCAAATTCATTGGCGACGCCAATTTACAGCTACGATCACTTGATCAATCGATGATCGACATTCGATCGATTATCGATTTTTTGCTGTGCGGATAAACAAAACACATAAGCTATAATGTCAGTGGTTTTCGGGCATGCCGATTCCAACCATTATGTTGGTTTAGAGCTATCATCGCGTTTTAATTCGATGATCTATATCGATTGATTATCGATTTTTTGCTGTGCAGATAAACAAATCATAAGCTATAATGTCAGTGGTTTTTGGGCTTACCGATTTCAATGATTATATCAGTTTAGAGTTATCATTGCAGTTTAGTTCGATTATCAATATCGATTGATAATCGATTTTTTGCTGTGCAGATAAACAAAACACACAGGCTATGATTTGGCTCGGGAAGTATATCGAAGGGCGCATACCTAAATGGGTTTCGGTACAGAACAGAAAAAGAAAGCAAAACTTCAGAACAGTCTATTCTAAATTATTTGGACCATATACTAACTACATGCTCCAAAGCAATCAGAGTTTTGTAGTACATAAAGCATATGTATAAACTAAGGGCCAGGAGCCTATAACGCTGTTCTGCAATGATAATCGAACTGTACTGCAATGATAGCTCTAAAACGACATCATTGTTGACATCATTGTTGCACTAAAAACATAGTCTGTGTGGTTCGATCATTTGCACAGAAAAAAATCGATAATCAATCGATATTGATAATCGAACTAAACTGCAATGATAGCCCAAAAAAAAGATATAATGGTTGAAATCGGAATGCCCAAAAACCACTGACATTGTAGCTTATGTGTCTTGCTTATTTGCACAGCAAAAAAATTGATTATCAATCGATATCGATTATCGAATTAAAACGCGATCATAGCTCTAAACCAACATAATCAATGAAATCGGCATGCCCGAAAACCACTGACATTATAGCTTATGAGTTTTGTTTATCTGCACAGCAAAAAATCGATAATCAATAGATATCGACTATCGAATTGAAACGCGATGATAGCTCTAAACCGACATAATCATTGAAATCGGCATGCCCGAAAACCACTGACATTATAGCTTCCGATCCGATCCGATCCGATGTGAGGGGGCCTTACGGCCCTACGCTCAGACCTCTGCGGTCCATTGCGCGACCCCCGTAGTTCGTCATCTTGGACGTTTGCCCTTCTTTCACTGCCAAGCCACTCTGGCCATGCTGTTGGGCGCGCCAGGTACTAAGAGCGTGCCTGGCGTGGTGACGTCATGGTGCCGACAGCTCCCAACGGCCGCCCGGCCAGGGCACTAAACCGGAATTGGCCTTATTGCTGGTTTCTCAGACGGCTCCTGACGTCATTGATCTTCCCTCCAACAGGGCATGCTATAGGAGCGGCGTCAGTGCAATGGCAGATCCAGTTGGTTCCCATTTTACCTACTCACTGTAACCAGTTTTTGGTGGCCTGGGTGGAGCGTTGTGCCGATGACCAACTCTTTGCAGCAAGAAACTTGTCGCGCCGAGAGGATGAAGCACTACAACCACTAGGGATGCAGTGGCCGCCGTGACTCAGAGGCAGTGAGCTACCCACTGAGCCAACGACGCGGCTGACATTATAGCTTATGTGTTTTGTTTATCTGCACAGCAAAAAATCGATAATCAATCGATATCGATTATCGAATTAATATGCGATGATAGCTCTAAACCGACATAGTGGTTGACATTGGCATGGCCGAAAACCAGTGAGATTATAGCTTATGTGTTTCGTTTATCTGCGCGGAAAAAATCGATAATCAATCGATATCGATTATCGAATTAAAACGCGATAATAGCTCTAAACTGACATAATCATTGAAATCAGCATGCCCGAAAACCACTGACATTATAGCTTATGTGTTTTTTTTATCTGCACAGCAAAAAATCGTTAATCAATCGATATCGGCTATCGAATTAAAACGCGATGATAGCTCTAAACCGACATAATCATTGAAATCGGCATGCCCGAAAACCACTGACATTATAGCTTATGTGTTTTGTTTATCTGAACAGCAAAAAATCGATAATCGATCGAATATCGATTATCGATTGATCAAGTGATCGTAGCTGTAAATGGGCGTCGCCGATGAATTTGACGTATCAGAAAACCTCAATTTGGTCATCCCATTTTCCTTCATAGCTACTTTAGTCAGATGCTGAAAACTGATAAAATCGTGATCAATCGATATTTTGCGATCGATTTTTTTGATACAACAAAAACCACCATAAATTTTATTGCAGATTCTGAAAGCCCACGATGTGAGCTTTCGAACGCTGGCTAGAACATGTCTCAGCTAACTCGCCCCCCTGAGAAACGCCCATTTCCGTTAGGGGTGTTTTGGAGTTCTACTATGGAAAATGGCCCCATCAGAGAGAACCATGGATGGTCATTGCTGGCTACCCAGAGGGAGTTGGGCGAAACTGTTTTAGGGTTTTACTTTGCGGCCATAGGGATGTCCAACGGACACCATGCTGGCCGATTCGGCCGACCCCCCACTTAACATGTCTGCGTGATTTCGGTTGGGAATGACAATTATTCAACAATTGTTTTTTTCTAAATTACTTGCTGACAAAGGGTAACGCCTTTTTCCAGAGCAATACTAGACTGACTAAAGGCACGCTCTACTGTAGCAGAGGAGGCAGGTATTGATAGAGAATGAACAGCGAATGGGAACAAGATTGGGAAGCCCAATCATTGCTCTGTCCACCAAGCAGTCGGATCCGTCTCATCCACAGCATTCACCGGGATGGGATGAACTCTTTCAAGTTACAGTACACGTAGGTGCAGATAATGTGCATTAGACGCTTCAAGCACACCATTTTTAAGAACAAAACTGTAGATCGTCAAGCAAATCTGATCTAACCAATTTCAAAAGTTGACAGTACATGCTACTTGTACCGGGAAGTTTAGACAAGAAAAACCTGAAAAGTAGGTACCGACCTAGTAGGTGTCAGCTAAGTACTTTTATTTTCAAGTAGGTTCAGGTTCAGGTTCAGGTTCACAATTTTCAGGTTAATACGCAGGTTTCAGGTTCAGGTTCAGGTATACCTAACAACTGTAGTTTAAGGCCCTGAACTCCCATGTCAGGGTCAGATTAGCTAGTGGCTTCGACTCCCCATATAAAATGATTTTCTACTCCTACCGCCACCACCAATTTTTCTTTCAGACTACCGAAACGCATGTGGGAGCAGTGGACTGGATTAATTTTTCACTTTTACACGAAAATATCCAATGGACAGAGTCGAATTCTTGATGTGATCAGCATGGTCCCATTTGCAGTGATCACAATGGAGCAGACATTCTTTTGTGGACTCAACTATCAACCTGGATGCATCGCGGCAGAACTAGAGACCACATCGAGATATATTGATGATCGACCGAATTTAAAGTACCAATCACTGTTGCTAAGTGAATTATAATTTTAGTTATATGTTTTGAAATATGCTAATATAAGTAAATTATAATTATATTATGTTTCATATAAATTTACTCAGCAACAGTAGTACCAACATGTTTCAACCACATTGCAAACTTGAAAACGAAAACCACTTTCAGCTGCACCAGCGACATTCCACTTCGACTTTGCGTTGAAAATTGCTTTAGGAATGAGTATGAACGAAGTGGCTGCTCCTGCCTCCCATGGATATTTTATGCAACCATGGGTCAAACCAAAGACGCACAGCTGTGCAGTGCCAGTGAATGCGGAGTAACACTGGATTGGAGCAAATGTGAAGACATGTGTGTCAATTCTCAATGCAACCATTTAAAAGTGCCGCATCCCTTTTCATCATGCTGACGGTTGTAAAAAATGTGGTAAATTTAGTAAGACTCAAAGATTTGGCGCAATAACCGCCTTTCGGCCAACACTGTATGTAATCAGTCCCACCAAAATGTCTTTAACCACTTTAAAGAGTCAGTCTCTGAACCGATCGAGTATTTGCCCTTTGCCCTATTCAGACCCCAAAATTGAAAGTTGGGCGTAGAGGGCTGAAAGTTGGAACACTAAAAGATATTGACAAGTTATCAGAATGTGTTTAAGAGCCAGTCTCTGAACCGATCGAGTCTGTGTATTCAGACCTCAAAAATGAAACTTTGGCATGGAGCGCTCAAAGTTGGAGGACTAATACGTCTTGATAGGTTATGTAACCACCGCAAAGAATCTCCAGATTCGACGCTCCACGCTCGAGATATGGCCTTCTAAAAATCGGCCCACTTAACTATGGGACCAACATTTCGATATCGAATTTCTGACTTGCTGATCGGAATTCAGACCTAACAAACGGGGTTTTTGCGTAACTTTTTGAGTAGTTTAAGAATCTTTTACTAAGTTTCATTTTTGGAAAAAAATATTTTTTTCGCCCCCCTATCGGGGGGCATAACTCGTCTGGAACCCCCCTAGGCCGTTCTTTTTATTTCAGATTATTGTAGCGCTATTTCTTAGCTACACGCCGGTGTGAAACATTACGGGCTACCGGACGGCAAACACTGAAACATTTGCGTTCAAAGATTAAAAATGCCACATTTTGCATGTTTCACTGTGCCCAAAAATTTTCAATTCCATGTTCCAGCTTACTAATTGGAGTTGAATGCTAAAAATTGATGTCTAAGCTGTACTTTTAGAGTAGTTTAGGAAACTTTCATTGAATTTCATTTTTGGAAAAAATATTTTTTGCAAAATGTGGCATTTTTAATCTTTGAACGCAAATATTTCAGTGTTTGCCGTCCGGCAGCCCATATTGTTTTACACCGGCGTGTAGCGAAGATATAGCGCTACAATAATCTGAAATAAAAAGAACGGTCTAGGGGGTTCTAGACGAATTATGCCCCCTGATAGGGTGACGAAAAAAATTTTTTTTCCAAAAATGAAATTTAGTAAAAGATTCTTAACATGCATTTTGCGAGAAAGTCAACTTAGCTATAAGGGAAGGTGTTTAAGCAACTTTTTTTCGCGGATCCGGCTGGTAGCCAAACATGTTAAAATAGATATCAAACGAACACCAACGGTGCATGTTCGAACACCAGCGACCCCCTAGAACCGGAGCTGTACCCCCCCCCAAAGTTGGGTCGGTAGCCCCTTTTCGGCCATTTTCTCGACATTTACTCAAACGATCATCATTCACTCGTTTCTCCAGAGTCAGAACAGGCGTGCACATGGTTGGATAGCCCTGACAGTTGCCTTTCAGACGCTGCACACAGCGCTACCGGGAACGTACCCGGTTAGCGAGATATTCTCCGAAAACTACGAAATTTAGCGAAATTCCGACTCGATTTTTTTCCGAAAAATCGCTGTCACTTCTGCCATATATGCGGGGTCAAGCTGTTTTTTGCTAAAAAGATAAAGCGCAAAATGCCAAACAAAATTAACCTATTTCGGAGGCAAGTTGTTGTGGTCAGGGGGGGTGTTTTGCAATTTGAAGCCAGTCAAAAATATTTTTTTGCTCAGAATAAAAAACAAACACACAATTCTGGTGCAGTTTTACCCGCTCATTACGAATATGAACTCGGTTTGGCGGGATTCCTTTTGGTTCGGGAGAAATTTGCATCCAAATCTTCGAGTGGCTGTATTTCTAAAGTGGCACTGCTCATTAGCATGAGCAAGAACCATGCCAGAAAGCAGTTTTTCTTATGTAGTTTTTTATGCTGATTCTGAAGATAATCATATTTTTTATCTACGTTGAGCAGTTCTGAAGATATGGGCATTTTGAGAATTTGCGAACAAAACCGTTGCAGTTGGTATGCAATGGTGGTTTGAAATGTTACTCAATTCTGTCATATGCTTGATACGGAGCCATGGAATTAGCATCACCTAATGCAGTTTTTGCCGCTGATTATGAAAATTACCTCTATTTTTCAATCGGACGGCTTCTGAGTGAGTTACTTAGGCCTGGTGCCCTGTCATCCACATTATAAGAAATTTATAAAACAGGTGCGTTAAATAGCAACTGCTATATGCAGTTTTCTTCGCTGATTCAGAATATGACCTTATCTTTGCGCTATAATGACCTTGTCACGAGTTATAGACCTCTAAAGTTATTTCAATATCCATGCTTTCAGGAGTGGTAATCTGGAAATAGATAGTCTGCGCTTTGGCACTTGTGAAGCGAATTATCTATCAAAAATAGTGTATCCGACCTATTTTGAACCGCTGGTTTCAAAAATGACCTTACTTCTGCTCTACAAGCTATTGATTTTAAGGTTCTGTCATATTCTTGTGAAAGAAGTGCAGAAAGTTGTATCTTAAAATCAATAGCTGTGTGCTGTGTGGCTGTCTCAACATTCCTCCTGGCGTAGTCAATGGCTGCATTAAATAAGGTTGGCGCTATCACACATCCTTGTCTTACACCGGTCTGAAGTTCGAATTTTTCTGATTCGCTGGCACATGCTCGTACTGCTGCTTTGGGGTTTTGGTATAGCACTCTGATCATGCTTCTCAATTTGTCCGGGATTTGAATCAGCTCAAGTATTCTCCACAGTCTTGTTCGGTCGATCGAATCAAAAGCTTGCCGTAGATCAATAAAGGCCATGTACAGTGGTCTCCGAAATTCTCTTCCAATTTCCACAATCTGGCGCAGTGAAAAAATCTGGTCAATAGTTGACTTTCCAGGGGTGAAACCGGCTTGCTCTGTCCTCCTTGTTTTCAAAAGGTGTGGAAGTGCACGATTAAGGATGATTCAGGCTAACAGTTTGCTTGGACTTGACAGTAGGGTAATTCCACGGTAGTTTTTACAGTCTTCTCTGGACCCCTTGCCTTTCCATATAGGGATCAGTATCCCATGGTGCCATTCTTCGGGTACCTTTTCTTGTTGCCAACAAAGGTTAAGGAACTCTGTTAGTTGGTGGGTGGTTGCGCATCTGTCAGCTTTCAACATTTCTGGGGTGATTTCGTCAATTCCTGGTGCTCTTCCACTTCTCATTTGATTCAAGGCTGTAGTTACTTCTTTTTCAGTTATGTCTTCTTCCCCTCCAGGAGTTCGTTTGGGTGTCACTCTGTCAAGTTCAGATGGGGCTTCAGGGACTGGGCGATTTAGTAGCTGTTGAAAGTGGTCTTTCCATCATCTTATCTTCAGATGCCTCTCATGGATTGTATGACCATTTTCATCTTTCAGCGCTTCATCGATTCTGGTTTGTGGTTTTGTCATGGCTTTCAATTCTTTGAACATTAGGCCTTGGTTTTTCATCTCAGCCGCATCCTGCAATGTTTTTGCTCTGGAGTTCCATATATTGTTCCGGTCTCTCTTTATTAACTGGTTGCGCAGTCTGTTCAGCCTTTTGTATTCATTCCAGTCCCGTTGCAGGTAAGCTTTTCGTCTTTCTTCTATAACCTTCCAGGTCTCAGCCGATATCCAGTCTTTTTTGGGCAGTCTTTCTGTGGTAGCGCTTTTCACGGCAGTATGGAACATCGTTCTAGTTGCATCCCAATCTTCTTCCACATTACCTGTACTGGAGTACAAGGTTTGCAGGCTCTGCATCTTCGTCGTGAACTTGTCATTGGTGCTCTGGTTCGCTAGGTTGATTCTTGGGAGTTTCTTTCGCTGCCTTGCTCGATACACTGACTTGGGTGACATTTGGACTGACATAAGGTTATGATCTGAGTAGATGTCTGCACTTCTGAACACACGGTAATTGGTTGTTGAGGATGCATCTTGGCTTCTGATCGCCAGGTGGTCAAGCTCCTTCCTTGTTTGCTTATCTGGACTGGTCCAAGTCAAGCGATGGATGTCTTTTCGGGGGTAGAATGTTCCTGGCAGGCGTAGGCTGTGGTCCGCTAGTAGGGTCAGTAAGCGCTCTCCGTTGTTGTTAGATGTCCCAGTTTGGAATGGTCCAATTAGGTGTGGGTGTCTTCTTCCAGGGTCGCATGGCTCTGCATTCAGGTCGCCCATCAGAATAAGAAAATCGTGGTTGTGGATGGCTTGTATCACTTTCCTTAGCTGGTCGTAGAAATGGTCTTTATCTTCATCCTCAGCTTCGTTAGTGGGAGCATAGGTGTTGACTATCGATATGCCTCTCTGTTTGCCTTGAAGTCGCAAGTACATTATCCGATCCAACACTGCCTTCCATTCTTTTAGGTTGTGAGAAAATCTTCTTGTCAGGGCTACCGCAACTCCATTCCTCTTTCGGTTTGCATGACCAGACCAATAGATGGTGTACTTATCCACTGTCAGTTCTCCTTGTCCAATCCATCTTGCTTCTTGTACTCCACAAATCTCGACACTAAGACAGGTGAGTTCGTGTATCAGGGTATTCGCGGATCCTATTCCACTGAGCGTCCGGACGTTCCATCTTCCAACTCTGATGGAAGGTCGCTGGTTGTGGGGGTTCCAAAGGTCCAATTCCGTGGGGTTCGCCGGTTTCTTCCTTCATTTAGGCTCGCAATCAGGAGGGTTTAAGGTGGCCGGGGGATTAGCCCTACGCACCCGAGTTTTTTGCATTTAGCATTTGAAAAATTTGAAAGCCTTGACTTTAAACGTAGCTATTCTCTAATCTAAGCGTCCATCTGAGTGAGATTGAGAAAATGTAAGCCCAATGGCTTCAGATCGAGACTACATGTACAAGTAGTGTACGTAAAGCAATTAAAATTATGACCACTTCAGTGATTTCTGCACTTTAAAAAAATTACGTAATGAAGTCGTCAACCCCCCCTCCCCCCACCGTAATGATTAGTAATCTTTTGGCGATCCCCCCTCCCCCCTCATGCCATTACGTAATTTTTGCACGCCCCCAAAAGTTATTTTCCGAGATGACAGAAAAAATTTTTTAACAATCGCTTTTTATTGCAGAATTCAACGAAATAGCGTGAGTTTTATTACAAAATGCACTAATTTCATATTTTAGAGTAGTAATTTGATTTTAAAACAACAAAAATACAACAATAAAAGTTGCCTGAAAATGGTACCGGTATTTTTTGCCAAAAACAGCTAAGTTATGTCATGGAAATGCTTGTAAGGATTCTATTAACGTAAATTCAAAGCATTTGAAGCGAATTCAACCAGTTATTGTGCCTATTTCCTTTAAAAACTAGCTTGAGTTTTTTTCCGCATTTTAGTTTTTTTCGGAGCCCCTAGGAAAAAAACCGGTTTTTTTCCGGAAAAAAACGAAAAAAACCGAGGACAAAACCGACCCAACAGCCCTGTGTCCTCTCTATTAAACTGGATTCGCAGCCTTGCGAAGAGCTGCGAAAGCCTGCTACTAAGGGCCTCGACGGCCGCTCGGATTGCGAATTGGCGCTCGGAAAAAGCTTAGTACAGCGCACCTGGTGGCGAATGGTTGCGAAGGCCGGCACGTTAAACCATATGTTGCCTGCAAAGGCGTCTGGCCCGATTAGCGAAAAATGGGACTGCCTTCGCCTCTTGTACTGTAATTTCCGTTTCTGGAGACCAAAAATAGGGTTCAAGAACCCTAATTTGGGTTTCAGAGAACCAAAACACGGTTTCGGAACCCTAATTAGGGTTTCACAAGCCCTAAATGGGGTTCCAGAACTCTAATTTGATTATCAGAAACCCTAAACAGGGTTTCAGAGCCATAATTTGGGTTTCAAAATTTCTAAATAGGGTTCCAGAAATGCATTTTAGCTGTATTATGTCGAATAAAATTGAGCTTTTTTGCCCGTTTTACAGCAAAAACAGTTTTTTGAACGTTTTTAATAAAAAATTGGATTTTCTGCACGTTTTAAAACAATAAATAGGGTTTTAAAGGCATTTTTGCACTTCTGACAGGATTTTTTCCCGATTTTTAGTCCTCAAAACCCTGTTTTGAGCCCAAAAAAAGGTCGCTGAAACCCCCTTTGGAAATAGTGCTGAAACCCTACTTTGGATCTGGAACCCCCCCCAGCCGAAAACCCAGCTACATGTATGCTTTACGTCGCATGAAACGTCCATAAATACAGTACATTAAAAGATGAGCAATATTTCCCTTTCAAATGATTAAAGGGCAACTAGGGGCTAGGAGTATGCGTGTTAGGGGCTAGATGTGTCTGAAATAGGAAAAAAAATTGCTAAAAAATTACTTGCCAGAAAATCGGAAGGGGGTCAGAAAAATCGTCTTGGGAGTCCCCATCCAGGGGGAGTTTCTGGCCTTAGTGGGGTGGCAGGCAGACCCCCTGTTACATACAGTACAATTATATTTTTTTCTGTCATTTCTGGGTCTGAGTAGGACAAAGGGCCAAGACTCGATGTGACCGGAGATTGATTATTAAATGAGTGAGTGTAAGATAACATAAGTTAGTAAATGTCACATCCTGTTGATGGTAGGATCCAAATCGAGACTCGTAAAGCATTTAAAGTCAAAGTTAATTCAAGTAAAAAGACTCTAACTGACCTTCACTTCAGACTGGGTGTGCATGGCCGATTTCAGGCAGTAATGACTACTGTTATTTAAATATATTAATATTAAAATAAAACTATTATTAATAGTGCCATTTTAATAGTATTAAATCTATATTGATATTAAAATAGAGGGTCTACTATTATATTAAATTAAATTAAAAACACACACAGGGGCTGAATATTAAAATTTATTTTTAATAGTATTTTAATAGCATTTTAACAGTTAAACCATGTTTGACAATCAAGGAGTTACATAATTTTACCACAGAAAATGATGAAAATTGAAGATTTCTGACTGCCCTCTGAATCTCGAATGTGTTTTCACTTGGAAATTGTGGAACTTTTCTCACTAAGGGGCCATCCATAAACAACGTCGTTCCAAAATTCCGATTTTTCGGACAACTTCAAGCAAAAGATGTTGTTTTGCCAGTTCGCTGAAGTGTGACCAAAACTTTTCGACTGCATTTTAAAATATACTATTAAAATACTATTAAAATTGTTATTTAATAGTATTAATATTAAATCTAAATTAAAATTAACAGGGGACTATTATATTAATATTAAATTAAAATTAAAATCGGCTAGTTCTATTATATTGATATTAAATTAAAATAAAATTTCACTATTAAAATTACAGTAGTAATGACCGCCCAAATAGGAATTTCGATAAGTCCATGATAGACAACTTTGAACGAAAGCATGGTCATAAGGGATACAGGTTGCACGCAGAGTTCGCCCAGTAAAGTACGTGGTCGCTGTGGCATCATCATCATCATGGTTTTACACCATTTCTATCGAGTACAAAAAGGTTTATCAGGCTATCTTTAGAATACAGTAACTGTACCATGTTATTTTAGACAAAATACCCAGAATACCACATAGTGCTTGCCCAAACATGGGAAGCGTTCCTGGGACAGCTCGGAGGCCAGCTGGATTTGTGGATTGGAATCAGTGTTATTGCAATACTACATTCCATTGTGCACTTGGCTAAATCACTACTTGCTAAACGTGCAGTTGTGCAAGTAGCTCCGAAATTGGATGATCAGTTAGGATAACTAACTAGTGTATTTTTACAATGTCTTTAGTTCTTCAGCTATGATGTGACAACTCATCTTAACAATGATACAAGACAGCTAATTAATAATCGCTTGGAAAAGTTTAAGCAAAAAATGCTGCACACTGCGCATGCACAAAGTGCCAGGTCGCATGAAGGTGCTGGGGTGTGTGAACCAGGAGAAGTAATGAATACGAAGAAGAGCAAAAACACATAAAAAAGACACATTGACATCTGCTGCATGTAATAAGTATGTATGTCTGCAGCCGTACATACCAAGGTGAATTAAAAATATGATAGTTTGGATAGTCTTATAAACTAAATTTCAGCTGAACCCCCTCAGCCCATACATGTAACAGGGGGGTCTGGGGCGTCTGCCCCCGCCCGATATAGGCCAGACCCCAGATGGGACTGTGTGTTCCCAGTTCCGACTTTATGCAATAACATTGACTATCTTTTAAACAGACAGAATTCTGGTAAAGTAATCAAGAATAGCTGTGTGACAAAGCTCAATGCGTAGGCTTATGTTCATGCTTAGGCTAAGGGGTTTAGGTTCAGTTCAGGATAGGCTTAGGTTTTGGTTTAGGGATTACATTGTAGGTTCAGGCTCGGGCTTAGGCTTATGGGTTGGGCTCAGTCTTAGGCTTACGCTTAGGCGTTGGGTTCATTCTTAGGCTTAGGAGTTAGGTTCATACTTGGACTTAGGCTTAGGGATTAGGTTCAGGCTTAGGCTTAGGCTTGTGGGTTGGGCTCAGTCTTAGGCTTACGCTTAGGCGTTGGGCTCATTCTTAGGCTTAGGGGTTAGGTTCAGACTTAGGCTTAGGCTTAGGGTTAGGTTCAGGCTTAGGCTTTGGCTTGTGGGTTGGGCTCAGTCTTAGGCTTACGCTTAGGCGTTGGGCTCATTCTTAGGCTTAGGGGTTAGGTTCAGACTTAGGCTTAGGCTTAGGGTTAGGTTCAGGCTTAGGCTTAGGCTTGTGGGTTGGGCTCAGTCTTAGGCTTACGCTTAGGCGTTGGGCTCATTCTTAGGCTTAGGGGTTAGGTTCAGACTTAGGCTTAGGCTTAGGGTTAGGTTCAGGCTTAGGCTTAGGCTTATGGGTTGGGCTCAGTCTTAGGCTTACGCTTAGGCGTTGAGTTCATTCTTAGGCTTAGGGGTTAGGAACCGTCATTAAATTCACAGCGCGGCTCGCCATTTTAGAGCTAATTTGGGTCTCAAAAACCCTTAACAGGGTTTCAGGGCCATAATTTTGGTTTCAAAATTTCTAGTTGTTTTGCCTTGTCTAAAATCCGTCCGTGTCGCTCTGACAAAGTGCCTGTAGTTCGATCCGCCGACAACGTTTTGATGGACAGTCCCGATACTCCGAAAAACCCCCACTTCTGTGATTCCATTTCGAAAAGCCAGATCGAAGCCGATCAACTGGATCGATAAGTCCGACGCAAGCTGAGAGAAAACCGTCAGAAACCCTCAGTTGCCTACAAGCAAATGGCGCGCAAAATCGCTCAAATGGACACATACATGTCGTTGGGGGGGGTAAAG
Organism: Sabatieria punctata; assembly: GCA_030248155.1. Taxonomy (NCBI): domain Eukaryota; kingdom Metazoa; phylum Nematoda; class Chromadorea; order Araeolaimida; family Comesomatidae; genus Sabatieria; species Sabatieria punctata. The sequence continues at coordinate 115,610 of JASANB010004762.1, forward strand.
GGGGGGCCGGCCCCCCCCCCAAGCCCGATTTTTCGGCAAAAGTCCCCCCCCCAGCCGATTTTTGGGGGGGGACCTGAAAACCCACTTTTGGATTCCAAAGTAAAGAAAATTTTAGCCCAGACAATACATTCTGCAGCACAAAATTGGGTTTTCGGCTACCATACAACCCAAAACAGGGTTTTGTAAGGCTTAGAAATCCTAAATAGGGTTTTTAGACTGCTTAGAAACCCTGATTAGGGTTTCTAGGTTACTTTTAAACCCTGATTAGGGTTTTTAGGCTGCTTTGAAACCCTGATTAGGGTTTTCAGGTTACTTTTAAACCCTGATTAGGGCTTTTAGGCTGCTTTGAAACCCTGATTAGGGTTCAGGTTACTCTAAAACCCTGATTAGGGTTTTCAGGTTACTTTCAAACCCTGATTAGGGTTTTTAGGCTACTTTGAAACCCTAAACAGGGTTTTCAGGTTACTTTTAAACCCTGATTAGGGTTTTCAGGTTACTTTCAAACCCTGATTAGGGTTTTTAGGCTACTTTGAAACCCTAAACAGGGTTTTCAGGTTACTTTCAAACCCTGATTAGGGTTTTTAGGCTACTTTAAAACCCTAAACAGGGTTTCCAGGTTACTTTGAAACCCTGATTAGGGTTTTCAGGTTACTTTTAAACCCTGATTAGGGTTTTCAGGTTACTTTTAAACCTTGATTAGGGTTTTTAGGCTACTTTGAAACCCTAAACAGGGTTTTCAGGTTACTTTTAAACCCTGATTAGGGTTTTCATGTTACTTTCAAACCCTGATTAGGGTTTTTAGGCTACTCTGAAACCCTAAACAGGGTTTTCAGGTTACTTTTAAACCCTGATTAGGGTTTTCAGGTTACTTTTAAACCCTAATTAGGGTTTTTAGGCTACTTTGAAACCCTAAACAGGGTTTTCAGGTTACTTTCAAACCCTGATTAGGGTTTTTAGGCTACTTTAAAACCCTAAACAGGGTTTCCAGGTTACTTTGAAACCCTGATTAGGGTTTTCAGGTTACTTTTAAACCCTGATTAGGGTTTTCAGGTTACTTTTAAACCCGGATTAGGGTTTTCAGGTTACTTTCAAACCCTGATTAGGGTTTTTAGGCTACTTTGAAACCCTAAACAGGGTTTTCAGGTTACTTTTAAACCCTGATTGGGGTTTTTAGGCTACTTTGAAACCCTAAACAGGGTTTTCAGGTTACTTTGAAACCCTAATTAGGGTTTTCAGGTTACTTTCAAACCTGATTAGGGTTTTCAGGTTACTTTCAAAGCCTGATTAGGGTTTTTAGGTTACTTTGAAACTCTAAACAGGGTTTTAGCACTGGCTAGAAAGCCTAGAGAGGGTTTTTAGGTTGATTAGAAACCCTAAACAGGGTTTAAGAACTGCATTCAAATCACTAAATAGGGTTTTTTAGTAATCTTATAAGTCAAAACAGGGTTTTGCGCGTGCCTCAGAATCGAAATTAGGGTTCTGTGAACTATTTTTAGTCAATATAACGCATTTCAATCAGTATTTTATCGCTGAAACTCATATTCAATACGTATTTTGAGGGCAAAACAGCTTTTTATTACATTCGTTGCTTCAATATTCGGTTTTTAAGGCATTTTTTTCAACCGGAACAGGGTTTTTAAGGCATTTTTAATGCAAAAACAGGGTTTTAAAGGCTTTTTTCGGTCCAAATAGGGTTTTGAAGCCATTTTTCGCCCCAGAATCCCTAAAAAAGGTCGACAAAACCCACTTTTTACCCCAAAAAAAGGTCGACAAAACCCACCTTTGGACCGCAAAAAAAGGTCGCAAAACCCACTTTGGACTTGGTCCCAAAACCCTATTTGGGATTTCAAAAAGGCCCCCCCCCACGGAAAAACCCAGCGACATGTATGAATGGACAGGCCGGATGATGAAAAGGATGAGCCAGAAGGGATGTCATTGGCTTCTAAATTCAGTTTTATTTAGAAATTCAATGCTGCAAACCATTTATTCCTATGAGCTTCCATTAAACATTATCCTGCAATTTGTAATTGCTACCAGAGTTTCCCACTTATAAGACCTTGTCTTATAACTGGAAAATGCCCAAATTTGGGGTCAGGGTTTTATGGTGGTCTTATAAGCGGAAATCTGCGGTAGTTTATATTACCGATTGCTCAGAGAATGTGATTGACAGTGCCTGCCTGCTCTAGTAGTTCCTATTTTAGGAAAGCTGAAGCCCTACGATTCAGTTCACTCTGCCTATTATCGTAACTTTCAGCACGCTGTTCCCGTTATTTGTAGCATCAATGAGATTCCGGATGAATTGAAACAGAATTATCGTTCCCGTTTCGGTGCTCAAGATGACTACTACTTGATCAGTCAGCAGGCAGACCCCCCTCAGCTCGTTTTTGGGAGCAAGCTTGGCTTTGAGGTCTTGTTCTTTTCTGGAACTTGGCAAGCTGATGGCAACTTCACTTATCAACCAGATGGGTTCGCGCAGCTGTATAGTGTGCATGGGTTCGTTTCTAATGAAGCTGTGCCATGCATCTACGCTCTCCTCCCTTCTAAAACGACAGCAGTGTACACCGGCCTGTTCAATCTCATTCGCCATGATCTAGAGAAGCGATTCGAAGGTGTGGGCGCCATCCAGAATGGTGTCGTTCAGACTGATTTTGAAGCTGCGGCCATTACAGCTGTGCAGCGAGTGTTCGATGATGTCAGAGTGAAAGCTTGTTGCTGTCTTTTCCACCACTGCCAGGCGTTAACCAGACGCATAGGCCGACTCGGACTCAAGCCGGTCTATGACAGCAACCCTCCATTTGACAGTGATCACTTCAACTTGAGACAGAAGTGGATGCGCGAGCTCCGCTGTTTGGCCCTGCTCCCTCCTGAACTCATTCTTGACACCTGGAGAAACTTGATGTCCCAACATCCGGTCACCAACGATCAGCATGTCAACAACTGCTTGGGTCAACTCGCTGAGTACTTTGAGCATGAATGGCTGAACAGTGAGGTGCGCATTCGCAGAGCCAATCACTTTCTGAACGTTGGTGACAGATCGAACAATCGAGTCGAAGGGTGGCACAACTCTTTTTCTGCCAAGTTCTCTTGCGAGCACCATCGCTTAGCGCTGTTTCTGACCGATTTCCAGGTAGGTGCACACAGGGACGGATGTTTTTCCGAAAAAAACCCCGGCCTGTTTTTTTTTCAGTTTTTTTTCGTTTTTTTTCCGGTTTTTTCCAAAATCGCGGAAAAAAACTCCAGCTAAAGTTCTGAGTACCCTAGCCTGGTTTTATGATTCCTAACGCTTTCTAGCACCTTCCTGAGTCTTTTCAGAACAGAAATACACGTCTAACATAGATATAAATCACGAAACAGGCATGAAACAGCATACTGTTGATTGGGTATACCGAACCCATACCGAAAAATGGGTATTTTTTGGGAATACCTACCCAATAAATACCTACCGATTCCAGGTATTTTTATAAATACCCATACCCGGTATACCGATTATTTTGAGAATACCCAGCTATTTGGGAATCGGTGTTTTTGTCCAGATTAGTGCAATTCTTATCGAAAATTCCCTATACGATCATAATGTTTTCTTTGTAATTTTACATTTTTGGGGCATGCAGAAACACATTATATTACGATTTCCTTCCAAAATATAGAATTTGAAGGATTTTTAGTCCTCTGATCCTACTCCCTGTCCCAAACTTGCTTTGTGATTCGGATTCGGATTTTTTGGGGGGGGGGACCTGAAAACCCACTATTGGATTCCGAAGTGAAGGAAATTTTAGCCCAGACAATACATTCTGCAGCACAAAATTGGGCTTTCGCCTACCCTAACACCCAAAACAGGGTTTTGTAAGGCTTAGAAATCCTAAATAGGGTTTTTAGACTGCTTAGAAACCCTGATTAGGGTTTTTAGGTTACTTGGAAACCCTAAAACAGGGTTTTCAGGTTACTTTTAAACCCTGATTAGGGTTTTTAGGCTACTTTTAAACCCTGATTAGGGGTTTTAGGTTACTTTTAAACCCTGATTAGGGTTTTTAGGCTACTTTGAAACCCTAAACAGGGTTTTCAGGTTACTTTCAAACCCTGATTAGGGTTTTTAGGCTACTTTTAAACCCTGATTAGGGGTTTTAGGTTACTTTTAAACCCTGATTAGGGTTAGGCTATTTTGAAACCCTGATTAGGGTTTTTAGGCTACTTTGAAACCCTAAACAAGGTTTTCAGGTTACTTTCAAACCCTGATTAGGGTTTTTAGACTACTTTTAAACCCTGATTAGGGGTATTAGGTTACTTTTAAACCCTGATTAGGGTTTTTAGGCTACTTTTAAACCCTGATTAGGGTTTTTAGGCTACTTTTAAACCCTGATTAGGGTTTTCAGGTTACTTTGAAACCCTAAACAGGGCTTTAACACTGGCTAGAAAGCCTACAGAGGGTTTTTTGGTTGATTAGAAACCCTAAACAGGGTTTAAGAACTGCATTCAATCACTAAATAGGGTTGTTTTAGTAATCCTATAAGTCAAAACAGGGTTTTGCGCGTGCCTTAGAATCGAAATTAGGGTTCTGTGGACTATTTTTAGTCAATATAACGCATTTCAATATTCGGTTTTTTTGGCTGTTCAAAAATCTTTGGCGCTGGTTACATCCCGCAGTGTCCCGAATTGATGCGTGGTGTGAACCCCATACATGTATATATGGATCTGTTCCTCTCATCAACCAGACTACTATACTGTTCTCGAAATTTGCATATTGAACTTCAGTTAGAAGCAAGAAGCCTGACAAAAAAATCGACTTTTTTGGCAAAGCGCCAATTTTTCTGCCGATACCAGATTCGCATTCCCCAACCTTCAGGCATCTCGAAAATACTACCATATATGGGTCTACGATCAACCCTACCAAAGTTACACTCGATTTTCTAACGCCGACAAGCGGTCAAAATTTTGTTCTCCCATAGTTAAGCACAAAAATTCATTCAAGATCGAACACATGGGGTTTTTTTTCCTCCAATCAATTTCAGCTTCACGGTTCTATATTATTTCGGACATGCTGAATCCAGCGGTCACAGTGGTTTTGCTCTACCGCTTTGATTTCTGCTAGAAATTTGACCTCGAAGTTAGGGTGTCCACCCAAATTTCATGAACAGCCTTACCCAATGTATCTTGCGTGGCCCTGGCCGAAACCCCATAGATGTATATATGGATCTGTTCCTCTCATCAACGAGATTACTATACTGTTGTCGAAATTTGCTTATGGTACTTTAGATAGAAGAAAGAGGCCTGACAAAAAAATTGACTTTTTTGGCAAAGCGCCAATTTTCATGCCGATACCAGATTCGGATTCCCCAGCAGATTGCAAAAGTAGCTGAAATGTAGAAACTCCACCCACCCAGGGATGTGAGGTGGGAAAAAAACACCGGAAAAAAACTGTTTTTTTCCGGAAAAAAACCGGTTTTTTCCCTAAGGGTCGGAAAAAAACATAAATCGCGGAAAAAAACTCAAGCTAAAAATAGCTAATTTACGTCATTTTTCGTTAAAAAAATGGACTTTTGCTATGTATAATAGGCCATACTGACTCAAAACTGTTAGAAAAACAACAAAAAAGACCAAATTTGGCATGAAAAAACAAAAATGCAAACTGCTGTAAGAAAATTTGCATATAGCGTTATTTATGGAACCTGTCAGGCACTGTTTCATGCCTGTTTCGTGATTTATATCAATGTAACACGTGTATTTCTGGTCTAACAAGACTGAGGAAGGCGCTAGAAAGCGTTAGGAATCATAAAACCAGCCTAGGATACTCAGAACTTGGGCTGGAGTTTTTTTCCGCGATTTAGGAAAAAAACCGGAAAAAAACCGGAAAAAAACTGGAAAAAAACAGGCCGAGGTTTTTTTCGGAAAAATATACAACCCTGCACCCACCCACTTATTAGCTTTTAGAATTGAGATAGTTTTCTGTTTTTAATAGTCTGGGCGCTGACTCCATGCCATTTTAAGAAACTCTACTAAACATACTGAAACAGTGCCTTGCTAATCGATCTGTCTGTCGAGCGTCCATTTCCAAACGGAGCGTCTTTTGCGAAGATGACGTGATGTTCGAGTTTAATTCGCCTGCGGTTTTTATTCGCCGTCTTACACATTATTACGAAATGTACCTTCCCGGCTGAGGTGTTTTTTCGGAGCACAAAGGTGCGCGTGCTCTGGCATAAATTTAGGCACCGCCTCTATATTATGCTTTTCTTTGCTCCCCAGCTGCTGCCACCCACACTTGCTCCACAGCTGTACTTTGCCTCTTTATAGTGCCTGCCGTTTTTATTTGTGCTTGCCTATTATGAATGCAGAAACTCCGCCCACCCACATATTGTGCTTTGCCCGCCAGCTCCTCGGCTAACGCAGAAACCGCAGACCGCGTGGGAGGCAGCCTGGAGTTTAAAGTCGAGGCCGCTCTACTGGGCGTAACTCTGGCACGCAAAATTAGCGTGCCAGAATCGCAGGAGGTAAATTGCGTAGGTGGCACCCCAGAGTCACGTCTGGTACTACTATAATTTTCTATACAAAATTCTTCCAAAAAATTCCTGAGGGGGGTAGCGGGCGGCTGAGGGGGTTAGGTCAGAGCCTGAGGGGGGCCAACCCTCTCAGCCCCCCCTCCCCCTTTGTCCATGTCTGCACTGAGGCCCGCACAGACTGACACCGAGCATGTGTGTAGGTATGGCCAATGGTTTTCAAAAATTCACGCTACAGCAAAAAAATTCTGCTAAAACCGCCGACAACATGACCGGATATGATAATTTACGCAAAAAACCGCACTTGATTCCATGAAGAATTAGAAAAATGCTATCTAAAACCATCCGGCTACGAAGAACTTTTGTATGGCGCACTTGGTACCACTTTTAGTTATGGGCAACAGATTTGAATAACTCGCGCTACAAGCAAAAATTTATGCTAAAACGCCAATAGCATGACCGGATGCGATTATTTACGCAAAAAACCGCACTTAATTTCATGAAGAATTGGGAAAATGCGAGTTCAAAACAGCCGCGTCAGTCATATCACGTAGATTAGTGTTTATAACTTGGTCGCTGTTCCAGCGGTGGCTGATTTTCTATGGCGCGAGTTACGAAGGTGCAACCAACTTGATTGTTTAAAATCTACTAGAAAGATGTGAATATTCGTCGCACAGCTAAATTAATGCGAAAAAGTATGATTGCAAGTGTTGCCTACAATAAAAGACGGAAATGGCAAAAATTAAGGGTTACAGAAACTTCAACACCGTTTGTGGGGTTAACGGCAAAGAGCAGAGAGCAAATTCTTATATCATTCGAAAGCCTGAAGTCTACTGTATATGGAACCGATTGAACATCTTGCGCCGAATTCGTCGTTTTTTCACAAGAACGAGGAAAACGAAAAAAATCCACGAAAAAGCCGATTTTCAGTAGTTAAGAGAGAATCCAATTTGTGGGGACCGCGTCAAACTGCACTGAGAAAATGAGTGGTGCTATATAGGTAGCAAGTTACGCTGATTTTAAATCCGGTTGAACAAAATTTGAATCAAGTTTCCTTTTAGCAGAAAATGAACATTGAAAAACGATGAATTCAGTTTTCGAGAGGAAAATGCCATTTAACGGCGGAATTATGATTCAAAGTGCATCCTATTCGATAGCTCAAACTCTGTTTCATATAAATGCATCACATCCTCCTATCAATAACAGAACACAAAAAAGCATTTGCACTTGAAGTTGCAAAAACCCTTTTGGACCACTTTTTGGCTGTGTTTTTGTATTTTCTATTCCGAGCCGCGCGAACGTGCTTTGGCCATCCCTAATGTGTGCCCGCTAGTAGTGAAGGCAGCGAAGGAAGGGCAGGATGCGGGTGTGCGTGATGGGCCCGCACAGTGGCCTAACGCCCGCCCGCACAATAGATCCATCCATCCAGGTCAATGATAAACAGGTAACATACCCTACGTAGATAGGTTTTGTTTGAAGTCATCCTTTAATACTCTAATAATCTCTAATATATACTTGCCTTACCTTAGGGAGCGTGTCAAAATTAGATGCCCGTTTCCGACCCAGGAAATTCAAGAAGCGGGTCCGGAAGAGGGGCCCGCTTCTGGGCCTCCTTTTCGGCCGGCCACCCAGGATCCGGGGTGCCCTCTTTGCTAGCATAGCTTTACACCTGCTGTAATCAATCTTGCATTGACAGGCAATGGACCCGATGGATAAACATCTTTGACAGTCGGGTCAATTGTGGCGTCAAGTGCGTCTCTCTCAAGCAACGTGATAGAGCGATATTAACGGCCAACGCGGTAGGGCCCGACCGGATATCCGGATCCGGATCCGGCCGGATATGGCCATATCCGGATCCGGTACCGGATCCGGATATTACCTGCCGGATATGCCGGATATCAGTCACAGATGAGAAAACGTGATTTTTACGTATTTTGAACATAAATATTGCATTCGACCGAATGTTTGATAGAAATTTGCGCAGTTGTATGGTTCTAAAACAGTTTTGCAGCTTGCCAGGAAGTATTTAATTGCTCCTATCGGTACGGTAGCTAGCGAGCAAACATTTAAGACTGCTGGCTCGATTTCGGAAGGCGATCGCTCCTCTCTGAAGCCCGAAAATGTAGAAATGTTGTTGTTTAACAAGTATAACTTGCGTGCCGGCACAGTTGGTGTAGTGGTTTAGGCCGCAAGGTTCTTAAGTCCATATAAAGATTGGTTAACTTGCAAAATTTGGCAAATATTCGATGAAGGGTTCTTGAAATATTTACGTTCAAAATTGACAACAAACTCTTCTCTTAACAAAAATAATAATACTAATGTGATACAATGAACATCACAAAACAGCCAAGCAGACTGGATTTCTATGTTTAGGATAGTCGCCTTGTTTTTTTGCTAATTTTTCATTTAATTAAAAATAATAAAATCTGAAATAAAAAAACTAACTACAGGGTGTCTCAAAAAATATGATCACATTTCTTTTTACTGCCATTTCCGCAAATGTTGACCAAATAGGCTGAAATTTGGACTATAGGTGCCAAAATTCGGGGAATTTTATGTGTTGAAGTTTGGTGCACTAGGCTTGACTCATTCCCGAGAAATTTTAAAAAAAAGTGAAATTTGTTAAATCAATAGTGAAAGCCGGTCACCGAAAAAATGATCACATTTCTTTTCATTGCCATTTCCGTAAATTTTGACAAAATAGGCTGAAATTTGGATTATAGGTGCCAAAATTCGGATAATTTTATGTGTTAAAGTTTGGTGCAGTAGGCTTGACTAATTCTCGAGAAATTTCAAAAAAAGTGAAATTTGGTAATTTCAATAGCGAAAGCCGGTCACCGAAAAAACGTTGCATTACATTATCGCCTAAACTCTAACGATAGCGTTGGAGTTCATGCGTCAACTTTTTACACACGAATTACCCTGAACTTCTGCGTTTACACTCCAAATTTCATCCAATTCCGACAAAAATTAGAAAAGATACAGGAAAAGGAAATGTTTACATTTTTCGTAACCGGCTTTCACTACTGAAATTACCAAATTTCACTTTTTTTCAAATTTCTCGGGAATGAGTCAAGCTTAGTGTACCAAACTTTAACACATAAAATTCCCCGAATTGTGTGACCTATGTTCCAAATTACAGCCTATTTGGTCAAAATTTGCGGAAATGGCAGTAAAAAGAAATGTGATCATTTTTTTTGAGACACCCTGTATTATTGAGGCAAGTTTATACTGTAAATCTTTACTTTACAGAGATGAAAGCGTCTCTTTTCAGTTGCAGAATGAAGATGAATGGCTTGAGACTCTAAACTCAACTCGCAAAGAATGGAAATCTCAACTGAGATTTTTCAAATTCTGAATGTTTTAGTGTGTAAAACTAGGACAGGTCTACCAAAAGATCGGCTAAGTATACCACATCACATTAGAGAGAACAAATTTGAACATGCAAACAATAATTTAGCCAAATTGCTGTGATGTCAACCATTTTTATCTAAAAATTACGAAATGAGCTGAACTCTCATGCCAAACTGTGTTTCCCCTTCTGCTTTTTCGAGATGAGGTCTGTATCTGTAAAATAGGTATGCCTAATAAACGCTAAAGATTGCATAGACATTCCGACCAAACTCGAAAATGCTTGGAAAGCGTCCAGTTATCAATTTCTAGCCGCGGTGATAAAATATGCAAATATGCAAAAAATATGTGCATATCTCATTTTTGCAAGCATATGATATATGCAATATCAATATGAACTAGAAATTGCATGCATATATTCATATTCAATATCACATGCATCGCAAAAACCCCGATATCATCCAACCATAGTTTGAACTACAATTATTTGATGTTTTGAATCAACTGTTATAGAACAAAGAAATGCATATATGTGGTTTATTGCATTCTAAAAAAATTTAAGTTGATCAATGATATCCGGCATATCCGGATCCGGATCCGGCCGGATATGGGCGGATCCGGATCCGGATCCGGATCCGGTAGAAATTTGTATCCGGTCGGGCCCTACAACGCGGGAATTACACTATTTTCAACAGGGCCAGTCTTATTGTTTGTAATCTTCACTCATTATCCTATTAGTAGGTTTGCCTCTAGGTGGCATATCCTATTAATGGGACTTCAAGAAAGACTTGGAAAGAGCATTCCAATGGTCTGGCAGGTCCGAATTATTAACAAATCGAATCGGCCGTGCACTGTTCTCCGAGCATAGAACGAAATTAGCTGACTGCCGGCGCTACTTATTTGTCAATAACGACCTGCCTTACGTTGCGCTTGCAGTTTAAGAGAGGTCAACCTAGCCAGTTTATTAAGAAATCAGTAGTGCACTGCTCTGCCTACATAGAAAGTAGCTGACTGCCAGTGCCAGGGTACTGATTTGTCAATGATGTCCTGCCATCTCTGCGGTCCGTCCGTCGGCGTTTGCAGTTTAACAGATGTCAACCTAGCCAGTTTATTAAGAAATCAGTAGTGCACTGCTCTGCCTACATAGAAAGTAGCTGACTGCCAGTGCCAGGGTACTGATTTGTCAATGATGTCCTGCCGTCTCTGCGGTCCGTCCGTCGGCGTTTGCAGTTTAACAGATGTCAACCTAGCCAGTTTATTAAGAAATCAGTAGTGCACTGCTCTGCCTACATAGAAAGTAGCTGACTGCCAGTGCCAGGGTACTGATTTGTCAATGATGTCCTGCCGTCTCTGCGGTCCGTCCGTCGGCGTTTGCAGTTTAACAGATGTCAACCTAGCCAGTTTATTAAGAAATCAGTAGTGCACTGCTCTGCCTACATAGAAAGTAGCTGACTGCCAGTGCCAGGGTACTGATTTGTCAATGATGTCCTGCCATCTCTGCGGTCCGTCCGTCGGCGTTTGCAGTTTAACAGATGTCAACCTAGCCAGTTTATTAAGAAATCAGTAGTGCACTGCTCTGCCTACATAGAAAGTAGCTGACTGCCAGTGCCAGGGTACTGATTTGTCAATGATGTCCTGCCGTCTCTGCGGTCCGTCCGTCGGCGTTTGCAGTTTAACAGATGTCAACCTAGCCAGTTTATTAAGAAATCAGTAGTGCACTGCTCTGCCTACATAGAAAGTAGCTGACTGCCAGTGCCAGGGTACTGATTTGTCAATGATGTCCTGCCATCTCTGCGGTCCGTCCGTCGGCGTTTGCAGTTTAACAGATGTCAACCTAGCCAGTTTATTAAGAAATCAGTAGTGCACTGCTCTGCCTACATAGAAAGTAGCTGACTGCCAGTGCCAGGGTACTGATTTGTCAATGATGTCCTGCCGTCTCTGCGGTCCGTCCGTCGGCGTTTGCAGTTTAACAGATGTCAACCTAGCCAGTTTATTAAGAAATCAGTAGTGCACTGCTCTGCCTACATAGAAAGTAGCTGACTGCCAGTGCCAGGGTACTGATTTGTCAATGATGTCCTGCCATCTCTGCGGTCCGTCCGTCGGCGTTTGCAGTTTAACAGATGTCAACCTAGCCAGTTTATTAAGAAATCAGTAGTGCACTGCTCTGCCTACATAGAAAGTAGCTGACTGCCAGTGCCAGGGTACTGATTTGTCAATGATGTCCTGCCGTCTCTGCGGTCCGTCCGTCGGCGTTTGCAGTTTAACAGATGTCAACCTAGCCAGTTTATTAAGAAATCAGTAGTGCACTGCTCTGCCTACATAGAAAGTAGCTGACTGCCAGTGCCAGGGTACTGATTTGTCAATGATGTCCTGCCATCTCTGCGGTCCGTCCGTCGGCGTTTGCAGTTTAACAGATGTCAACCTAGCCAGTTTATTAAGAAATCAGTAGTGCACTGCTCTGCCTACATAGAAAGTAGCTGACTGCCAGTGCCAGGGTACTGATTTGTCAATGATGTCCTGCCATCTCTGCGGTCCGTCCGTTGGCGTTTGCAGTTTAACAGATGTCAACCTAGCCAGTTTATTAAGAAATCAGTAGTGCACTGCTCTGCCTACATAGAAAGTAGCTGACTGCCAGTGCCAGGGTACTGATTTGTCAATGATGTCCTGCCATCTCTGCGGTCCGTCCGTCGGCGTTTGCAGTTTAACAGATGTCAACCTAGCCAGTTTATTAAGAAATCAGTAGTGCACTGCTCTGCCTACATAGAAAGTAGCTGACTGCCAGTGCCAGGGTACTGATTTGTCAATGATGTCCTGCCGTCTCTGCGGTCCGTCCGTCGGCGTTTGCAGTTTAACAGATGTCAACCTAGCCAGTTTATTAAGAAATCAGTAGTGCACTGCTCTGCCTACATAGAAAGTAGCTGACTGCCAGTGCCAGGGTACTGATTTGTCAATGATGTCCTGCCGTCTCTGCGGTCCGTCCGTCGGCGTTTGCAGTTTAACAGATGTCAACCTAGCCAGTTTATTAAGAAATCAGTAGTGCACTGCTCTGCCTACATAGAAAGTAGCTGACTGCCAGTGCCAGGGTACTGATTTGTCAATGATGTCCTGCCATCTCTGCGGTCCGTCCGTCGGCGTTTGCAGTTTAACAGATGTCAACCTAGCCAGTTTATTAAGAAATCAGTAGTGCACTGCTCTGCCTACATAGAAAGTAGCTGACTGCCAGTGCCAGGGTACTGATTTGTCAATGATGTCCTGCCATCTCTGCGGTCCGTCCGTCGGCGTTTGCAGTTTAACAGATGTCAACCTAGCCAGTTTATTAAGAAATCAGTAGTGCACTGCTCTGCCTACATAGAAAGTAGCTGACTGCCAGTGCCAGGGTACTGATTTGTCAATGATGTCCTGCCATCTCTGCGGTCCGTCCGTCGGCGTTTGCAGTTTAACAGATGTCAACCTAGCCAGTTTATTAAGAAATCAGTAGTGCACTGCTCTGCCTACATAGAAAGTAGCTGACTGCCAGTGCCAGGGTACTGATTTGTCAATGATGTCCTGCCGTCTCTGCGGTCCGTCCGTCGGCGTTTGCAGTTTAACAGATGTCAACCTAGCCAGTTTATTAAGAAATCAGTAGTGCACTGCTCTGCCTACATAGAAAGTAGCTGACTGCCAGTGCCAGGGTACTGATTTGTCAATGATGTCCTGCCGTCTCTGCGGTCCGTCCGTCGGCGTTTGCAGTTTAACAGATGTCAACCTAGCCAGTTTATTAAGAAATCAGTAGTGCACTGCTCTGCCTACATAGAAAGTAGCTGACTGCCAGTGCCAGGGTACTGATTTGTCAATGATGTCCTGCCATCTCTGCGGTCCGTCCGTCGGCGTTTGCAGTTTAACAGATGTCAACCTAGCCAGTTTATTAAGAAATCAGTAGTGCACTGCTCTGCCTACATAGAAAGTAGCTGACTGCCAGTGCCAGGGTACTGATTTGTCAATGATGTCCTGCCATCTCTGCGGTCCGTCCGTCGGCGTTTGCAGTTTAACAGATGTCAACCTAGCCAGTTTATTAAGAAATCAGTAGTGCACTGCTCTGCCTACATAGAAAGTAGCTGACTGCCAGTGCCAGGGTACTGATTTGTCAATGATGTCCTGCCATCTCTGCGGTCCGTCCGTCGGCGTTTGCAGTTTAACAGATGTCAACCTAGCCAGTTTATTAAGAAATCAGTAGTGCACTGCTCTGCCTACATAGAAAGTAGCTGACTGCCAGTGCCAGGGTACTGATTTGTCAATGATGTCCTGCCGTCTCTGCGGTCCGTCCGTCGGCGTTTGCAGTTTAACAGATGTCAACCTAGCCAGTTTATTAAGAAATCAGTAGTGCACTGCTCTGCCTACATAGAAAGTAGCTGACTGCCAGTGCCAGGGTACTGATTTGTCAATGATGTCCTGCCATCTCTGCGGTCCGTCCGTCGGCGTTTGCAGTTTAACAGATGTCAACCTAGCCAGTTTATTAAGAAATCAGTAGTGCACTGCTCTGCCTACATAGAAAGTAGCTGACTGCCAGTGCCAGGGTACTGATTTGTCAATGATGTCCTGCCATCTCTGCGGTCCGTCCGTCGGCGTTTGCAGTTTAACAGATGTCAACCTAGCCAGTTTATTAAGAAATCAGTAGTGCACTGCTCTGCCTACATAGAAAGTAGCTGACTGCCAGTGCCAGGGTACTGATTTGTCAATGATGTCCTGCCATCTCTGCGGTCCGTCCGTCGGCGTTTGCAGTTTAACAGATGTCAACCTAGCCAGTTTATTAAGAAATCAGTAGTGCACTGCTCTGCCTACATAGAAAGTAGCTGACTGCCAGTGCCAGGGTACTGATTTGTCAATGATGTCCTGCCGTCTCTGCGGTCCGTCCGTCGGCGTTTGCAGTTTAACAGATGTCAACCTAGCCAGTTTATTAAGAAATCAGTAGTGCACTGCTCTGCCTACATAGAAAGTAGCTGACTGCCAGTGCCAGGGTACTGATTTGTCAATGATGTCCTGCCATCTCTGCGGTCCGTCCGTCGGCGTTTGCAGTTTAACAGATGTCAACCTAGCCAGTTTATTAAGAAATCAGTAGTGCACTGCTCTGCCTACATAGAAAGTAGCTGACTGCCAGTGCCAGGGTACTGATTTGTCAATGATGTCCTGCCGTCTCTGCGGTCCGTCCGTCGGCGTTTGCAGTTTAACAGATGTCAACCTAGTTAGTTTATTAAGAAATCAGTAGTGCACTGCTCTGCCTACATAGAAAGTAGCTGACTTCCAGTGCCAGGGTACTGATTTGTCAATGATGTCCTGCCGTCTCTGCGGTCCGTCCGTCGGCGTTTGCAGTTTAACAGATGTCAACCTAGCCAGTTTATTAAGAAATCAGTAGTGCACTGCTCTGCCTCGGTACGCTACTATTAGGCGATGCCGATTAGGCGATGCCGATTAGGCGACGCTGATTAGGCGACGGTACTATTAGGCGACAAAAAACATTAATATATTATAATAGTACCAGTTAGGCGGGCCTTCCGAATCAGTCATGGGTCAAGGGGCCATGTTCAGCTGTAAGGCTAAATGCGCTGTTTTAACTATGCATGGCTAAATGGCACTAAAATCATGTCTCGTTAATCTTATAACTCGTTAACTTATAGCTAAACAAGCCACCTGCCCTGACTGTTTCTAACTGAGATCCTGGCATTTGCCCCTATTCCCCAGCTTGCGTCGAGCACGCGAGCGGCCGTCGGGTCGGCCACATATTTTTTGGGTTGCTCTGTTCATTAGCGCGCTGGATGCAGACGATGCACGACGCACCAATAACTTTGCGGAAGCAGCTCACAGAGTTTCGCAGCGAGAATTTGATGCGGCGCGTCCATCCATCTAGCGCTTTATAAATGTTCTGTGACATGCATACATGGGCCGGAAAAATGGGTTTAGGTTGGGGGTAGTCAAAATCCGAAAATTTGAGCGGTGTGGGCAACCCCCAGCCCATGTATGGCGACATGTGCAGAAATGTTTTCTTCTCTACTAATGAGTGCTCAGTAAGATGGAATTTATCCATCCTTGGTGTTGCACTTATTTTTTAAATGAGTCCTTAAAATTGCTTTGCTATTTTGTTATACTTTGTTTTAATTGCTGTTGTGCTGTTTGCATTGTTGTGCTATGTTTTAGTGGTAACCTATGTTGCCGTACGGATTTATAGAAAAAAATTATTTCTGTCGCCTAATAGTACCGTCGCCTAATAGTACCGCTAAATCGCCTAATCGGCGTCGCCTAATCGGCATCGCCTAATCGGCATCGCCTAATAGTCCTGCTTCGGCTCTGCCTACATAGAAAGTAGCTGACTGCCAGTGCCAGGGTACTGATTTGTCAATGATGTCCTGCCGTCTCTGCGGTCCGTCCGTGGGCGTTTGCAGTTTAACAGATGTCAACCTAGCCAGTTTATTAAAAGAAATCGGTATAGTGCACTGCTCTGGCTGCACAGAAATTAGCTGATTTCCGGTCCTACTGAGTAATAACGGCCTGCCGTCCGTTGGTCCCCACTTGGCAGGTCTTCCAACAGAGGTCAACCTAGCCAGTTTATTAGCAGATCGGTAGCGCACTGTCCACTGTTCTGCCTGCATAGAAATGTAGGCACCAAAGACAAATGGCAGAGCAACGGACTCATACAAAGGTAAGGTAGCAGCACGCGTTTAGCAGTCCCAGCCGTGAGAACGTTTTGGCCGGTCAGGTAGTAACAATGTCTGAAAGTAGGCCGCCACCAGACATCTCAACAGCTGCAGGCCGGATCCGGCCATGGAAAACTGTTAACAGCAGCGTATTAAACCCGGAAGAGGGGCCCGGAAATGGGGTGGCCACCTCGGAAGCTGGGTATTAGAGCCGGAAGATGGGTCGGAAACGGACACCTGATTTTGACATGGTCCCTTACATTCACCACAGGAAATAATTGAAAATATATTTGAAATTCCAGGCGAATTTCAATTCAATTACAATTCAATTATGGCCCAACTTTTAAATTTCAATTAAATTAAATAAATTAAATTGAAATTAAAAACGGGCCAATTATGCGAATTTCAATACAATTAAATTATTTTTTACATCACTAGTGGGGATTGGTAGGGGGATCTCTTCAGGATTGACAGGCAAGTCGGTCAGCGATTTCGTTGCCAGCAATGCCGGTATGTCCAGGGACCCATTTGAAGGTGAGGGAGAGTGGCTGGTTGAACAGTCTTTGCAAAGTTGCGTAAGGTCTTGGACTGTAATTTGTATGGAGTAGATGAGGTCAGACTGTGAGCGGAAGCTATTATAAGCAGTCTGGAGGCAGTGGAGGGCACTGGGGCTGTCAGTCAGAAGTGCAATCTTGTGGATATGTTGTGTTTGGAGGGTCTGGCACCCGTATTCTGCTCGCGCACTAGAAATCAAGCTAATTTTTCACCAATGTCTGAAAATTTGGTGCAGTTCATTTCGGAAGGGCATAACACCAGGCTACAGAAGGCTAGCAGGCTAGGACTTGGCCCAATCAAAGTCTTAACAAATAATAATAATCGTGCCGGAACTCTTTTCATTCGGTTGAAAATTGACAGAATGGCGGCCATTTGAAATTATTCAGAAAACTCGAAAAAAGGCCAAGAGGGGGTCTATTTTTATGGCCAACTCTGTACAGTGTATGTTGGTAGACTAAGCCACTGTTTGGTGTGAGGAAATGGAGTGTTGCAAATCATTTTCTTATCACTCAAGCCCCCCCCTGGTTCAAGTATTTCGCATGGAAATGAAAAATTACCCTAGAACTAACCTAACACCGAATAGGTTTTCTCTTTTGTAAGACATTATGGGCTTGCAATTCACTGTTCTCTCAAGGCTGAAGTAGTTTGAACTCATTTAGCAATATTGTTGCAAGCAAATTCTGACTAAAAATTAGTTTTTTTGCAAAATTCTGCAGTTTTATGAAAATATACAAATATGCAAAAAATATGCAATAATTCAATTTTTGTTTGCATATGTATATATACATATACATATACATTTGAACCCACTTTGTATATATACATATACATATACATATATATTTGAAAATCCTAATATTTGCCATCTGTATAGTAAAATGGAAATTTTACTACTGTTTTACTAGTTTCTGGTGACTTTAGAACTAGATCAATTTACAATAAAACACAGCGAAACTCTTGATCGATTTTGCAATAAAAGTTGTGTGGGCGCAGTTTTGTGAGTCGAATTTCTGACATTTTTATCTCCAAAGTTCTTGAGAACCACCTATAATGATCAGATTTAGCAACTATTTAGCACCAACATTAATTATTCATAAGATCTTGGCACCATTGATAAAAAATTTCCCCGAACGTCCAGTAAAATCGTAGTAAAAACACTAGTATAATAGTAAAATTATTAGTAAAATATAAATTAGTAAAATCAAAGCCGCTTGGTAGTAAAACAGAAATAAAAATTAAATTGAAGGGCTGAATTTGTAGTAAATTGAGTAAATAGTAAAATAAAAATCCACTAGTAAAATAACAGTAGTCTGGGAAAAAAAGACGTTAGGGAGACAAAAACAAGGCGTTAGGGAGCCCCAGCAGACCTCCCTAGGCAAGTGGCACTAGGTTGCAAGTTCAGCAATGGTGAGATACATCAGCAACAGGTTTTGCAGATTTTGTTTTCAATGCAGAGTTACTTCGCATTGGCATGGCTGGATACTTTGCATTGGCTGCGGCCGCATAGTTACACGTATGGGATTGAGCTGTAGCAAATAAGGATACTACTTTCGATATGGGGCTGACTGAGCCAACTGTTTGGCCTTTGTACAGTACGATTGGTGCATTGGACGTGTTCATGAGACGCACTGGAACAAAGGGCTGAACAGAGTTGTATAGCACTTTTGGACCGAATAAACCCAATGCATCTAGCCGTTCATCTGCGGGTTCAAATACTAGATCAGAGCTAGGAGAAACTCCTTTTGGCATGCGTCCATGGATAATGCACCCAGAGCGAGCAGGTATAGTCATATTGTCAGAAACCTGCACACTGAAGTGGCTTGAGTACAGCTGTTTGCCAGCTAGAGACAACTCAACACCCATAGGCATGGTGTTCCCACGAAGAGTCAAAGTACACCTGGCAAAATTCAGTTGGATCGGGCCTTATTTCTCGATGATATCTGTGCCGAGCTCCATATCAGCTGGGCAATGTTAATCAGCAGCAAAATGAATGGGCAATGTGAACAATCGGGAGGCGATAGCCAAGGTGACCATAGTGGTGCCCAAGAATCTAATCGATTGACCGGCCATAGTGTGAGCTGTGAGGCGTGTAGGGCCAGCTGCCTTGAGGCCTAAACGTTTCACTGTATTCTGGGCCAGAAACGTAAAATTGCAACCAGTGTCCCACAAAGCCACAGCTGGAGTACTGTTGAAGTACACCCCAACGGTTGCATGTGCACCCACTAGTGCACAGTAAAGACCTCTGCCTGTATATGCAAACAGGCCAATCGTGTGAGCCACTGTAACCATCGTTGCCTGCATCAGAAACACGAACAAAGTACAGGGCGTGCCAAAAACACACCTTGTATATGGCAAGCCCCAAAAAGTGCAAGGGGGTGTGGCAGGTGTGGTTTGAGGAAATTTTGCATATTTACTGGTAGTTGAGGAGTTAGGTGTCTGCTTTGAATCAGAATCCTGGGGCTGAAGTTTCTGGAGTACTCAAGGCCATTGGTGATGATGACCCAGCATCACCTTCATGGTTGTCATTGAAAGGCAGTGTCACAGTAGCCGGAGATGAATCAGTGGCAGCTTGGAAGGCAACAGTGTTGGGAGGCTGACCTCGCCGGAAACGCTGTAGTTGACGCATGACCCACTGAGGGCCCCCATGCCGCAGAAACAATTAGACCAGCAAACAGACAAGTGCTATGAAAAGCAAAGTCATTGCACCATTCACAACGAATTGATAAATTCCTGACAGGAGACTGGTGCCTAAGTTAGAGACACCCTTACTGGTTCCCATGATAACATGCTCAATGCCTTGACCAGCACCAGAGAAAACCTGTCCCAGGCCTGTGCCGTAACCAATCAAAGTTTCTCTGACAATGCTAGGATCGAGGCTAAAGGTGGCTGTGTAATTAATCACACCCAACAGTTGAGTTTGCAGGCGCTCAACTCGGCCACAGTAACTGCGCAACAGGCCAATTGTACTGGTGATGCCTGTCAACGAACTGTGAAAGATTGGAGGTGCCTTGAAAACAAAGGGAGTCCATGAGCCATGCCACACTAACTGGCTGGGAAAGTTTGTCACATGCACTGGGCCTTGCCAAGTGCGATAAGTATGCCCATCAAAAAAATACCACTGAGATGGTGGTCGCATTCCACTACAGAGGAAGCAAACACTAGGTCAGAAGACCCTGGTGCGACAAACAGTAAACCTTACACTGGGATGAACTCGTAACAAGTGTCATTCACCTTGTAGTCCCAAAAGATGTGAAGTGGGATAATAGGTCGGCACTGAGTGATCAGCAACACTTCAGCAGCAAAAGTGGCAGAAATGTCAGAACGATTAAGCAATGCGCGAGCACCTAGTGTGGCATACAGCTTGAAGGTGACTGTCTGTTAGCCTACACAAGGCAAGCCAGATAGTTTGAAAATGATCACGTTCTTGTGCCATTAGGCGATCAGCTAAGCAGCTGGCACAGGCAGCATGAGCAGCACCAGTTTTTCTTCCCATGGAATTTCATCAACTGGAAAGCTAGGCGCAAAAGTTTGATTGGTGGACATATGGGTGGCATAAAGTATTGGTGTCCCATAGTGCATTGACGGCCGTTGCCTGAGGCAAAACAGGCGCCATCGCCTACTGTTCGCATGGGTCCGCCATACTGTGGCATGCATTTGAGTAATGGCACACTTTGTTTGCGCAGCTCAGTGCAATGATCTTCAACACATGATGGGCGAAACTCAAGTGTGCTGCCATTTAGTGAACTCAGTCGTTGCGTGTCTGTCAGCAACTGACAGAGGCGCTCAAACCCGAGATTGCTGTGTGCTTCATGCGCGCGCACTGTGTCAGTCAGGTCATGAACCTCCTGCTCCAAAGCGCGCATATCGGCCTGTACTGGCAAGTACTGGAGCACTAATGAGCGCAAGATATTCATGTCAGACTGATTTTTCGCCAATTGTCATGTCACGTGAATATACAGTATAGATAAAAAAAATGTCCCATCGCTTTTTCGGCCTTCACTCAACCGTTTCGTTCTCAGTCACTTCTTTACCGATTTGGCTCAAATTTTCAGCAAAAATTAACAACATGGTTGGCCAAATATTCTGCAAGTGTGGTTCCAAAATTCCGACTCATACTGGTTTTATGACCCGAAAACTAGTAATGAGGGTGGTCCACGCAAATTTAATTTTTTTCGGGAATACAAGGAGTACAGGCCTGAAACTTGCAGGAATGATTGGTGTTGCTATTGGGCATAACATACTAAGCGGGCAGCCCTGTAGCTCAAAGGGCACTAAAATGGGGGAATTTCAAAAACATGACGAAATATGACTTTTCTTCGTAAAACCGGCAAAATGACGATTCTAAAGATTTTCAATTTTCAAAAACCGCTGCAGGGATGGTTACTATGGTGTGGAACAGAGCTTAAATATCAGGTTCATTTATTTGTCGAACTTCCTGCTACAATCTATGTTGATTAACAACAGATTCAGTGCTTTGATTCTAGAAGGTACAGATTTCTTAACTATGGGATTTTCACTCATGTTTTTGAAATTCCCCCATTTTAGTGCCCTTTGAGCTACAGGGCTGCCCGCTTAGTATGTTATGCCCAGTAGCAACACCAATCATTCCTGCAAGTTTCAGGACTGTACTCCTTGTATTACCGAAAAAATATAAATTTGCGTGGACCACCCTCATTCCTAGTTTTCGGGTCATAAAACCAGTATGAGTCGGAATTTTGGCACTAAACTTGCAGAATATTTAGCCAACCATGTTGTTAATTTTTGCTGAAAATTTGAGCTAAATCGGTAAAGAATTGACTGAGAACGAAACGTTTGAGTGAAGGCCGAAAAAGCGATGGGACATTTTTTTTTATCTATACTGTATTTATGACAAGTAAACAAAATGGTTGCAACACACACGATCAACATGGTAAGGCACATCAGTAGATCATAGTGGAGATCTTTGCCTTCATCATTCGTTTTGCTCATGTGAGCCTGCGCAACCTGCAACAACAGGCAGAAAATGATTGTGATGAGCAAAATATGACTCAGAGCAAACAACAAAGCACCTGAGCGTGGAGGATGTGCATCTGCATTGCCATTGGGGCCACCGAGCGTGGCTGACTTCTCATCCTCATCATCACTGGAGTCCCCGACTCCTTTGCGCAGCATGGCCAAGCCACTTTCCAGTACCGTTAGCCCGTGGTCTAGCCGTTGCAGCTTGCTGTCGCGCGAAATTTTGTAGTTATGATTTGTGGACTGGTGACTCTCCAATGTGTTCAGCTGGTGCTCCAGGTTAGAGATGCGCACCCCATGCGCAGAGAGCAGGTTGGTGTGCTGTGCAACGGTGGAGGTTTTGGGTTGCTTCTCTGCGACAAGGGCACAAACACTGCACGTTTTGGTGTGCACAAATGTCACAAAAGAATTCATGACAATGAGTGCAGTAATAGTCATCAGGCATTGAAACACTTTCCTCCAATTTTTACACCAGTTATTTCACCGCAATAGTGCATGATGTTACCTTCATGCGCTTTAGGCGCCTCTACCTGATTGAGCTGCTCGGTATGGTCGCAGCGAGGTGGGTCTGGCGTGGGAGGCGTGGCCGGCTGTTTGTCTGCCTGGTTGGCTGATGAGTTGACCAACTCCTGAGTCCGTTCTGACGCTGGCTGACTGGTCTCGCTGGTGGCACTGTGCACGACATTGCGCACATCTGCAAACAAACAATACACCTGTGGATTTGCATTGTTATCAACAAACGTGAAATTCGGGTCTAATTGTGGCTCAAAACTAGGATCTGTGCCAACAGCGCCATAATAACGCGGCGTACCTTCCCCGCCAGAAGGCAGCCGATGTCTGGCTCAGTTGAACGAGCTTGCAGGCTGCTGTTGTCGCTCTTGGCGACCCTGCCATTGGTAATCTGAACCACGACTCCAATCTGAGCGCCGGTTAGGTCCAGTGCTCCAGTGCTCCAGTCACCACGGCCACCACAACTGCCTCGGCGGTGCGATAGTTGCTGTTGTTGTTGCCGCGCCATCCACATTAGGAGCGGAATTGGGGCGACCATGAGCGCATACAAGGCTGGGTCTGAGACACCTTTTCCACTGCTTTGGAGACCGCTGCTGTGACTATGTCCTCCAGTTGTTGAGGATTGCATGACATCGCTGGAGGTGGTTTACTAAAATGAGAAAAGGATTGAGACCTGTGTTGTTGGCCAAATAGACCGCGACCTCAGGCCATCTCATTATTGCGAAGTTGTTCGTTTTGAGGAGGTTGGTAATGCGCTAAGAGAGCCGCAGTCAATTGAGCATAATCATTGCGAACACCTTGCGCTAAGCTATTAGCAAAGTCACGCGCCGCGCGGACCAACCAAATAAACTGGCAGCGTACGCAATCTACGTGCGTTATCCCAATTAAACGCCTCAGCTACTGTCTCAAACAGAGAAAACCAACATTGCCGAGTTGATTAGAGATCTAGTAGTCTATAACGTGACACCCTGAACCCCATGAACGTCGTCGTGCAAAATCTACCTATAAACGACAACGTTCACAGGGTTCAGCGCGTCACGTTATATACTACTCGGATTGGCGAGAACCGACCGACTGCCAGATGCCAGTTTATGCGACTGAATCCGCGTCACACGCATAAAACTTTTCACCTGTTCTAGGTCGGCTGCCGGCGAGACGACCGATGATGGCTGGGAGCCAGACTGACGCAACGTGAATAAAATGTCGCCCCAGTTTTTCTCCATGTACGTACATGACAGCCGTCGGACGAGTTTAAAAATTCACCCACTCAATTTTTCTGCAGCGGCCCACAGACTGGTTTTTTCTGCGTAGTCCGCCAGTGTAATAGGCCTCTATAGGCAGGCCGGTAGATGGCGATTGAGATAAACTTTTCGGGCGCTGCAATTCTGCCCCGACCGACCGATGCAATGTGTGTCTGTGGGCAGGCAGGCGGTCAGTCGCTCGTGTACATATGTCCAACGAACGCCGCCTCTTTTCTCTATTAGAAAAACCCGTCTATTAGCGGCTATCTTTCCTCATGCACGTCCGCATATTTGCATACAAGCCATAACTGCAACACTTTTTCCTATCGATGTCTAAACCTTTCCCTGACGTCGTAGTACTGTTGCATGCGTATACGCATTACGCATATCATTACGCAAAGTACGCATTGCATTTCAGAATGCGTATACGCATACGCATACGCATACACATTTGAATTTCATTACGCAATATTATTACGCATTCTGTCAGAAGTTTGCGTATTTTTGCGTAATGCGTATTGGGTCTGAAAAATAGCTACGTTTTCAAATGTCTTGCAAATATTTAGTTCAGATTGTTACCGAATGGTCATTCTTCATAATTTTTAGTGTGAGGTGAGGGCACCAGAAATTTCCTGAATCATTTAAAGCTTTAACTAAGCTGGGCTTGCTAATCTTTAAAAAGACGCAAAGATTTAACAGGAAAGGAAATGTGCGACAAAACCGTGAATTTAGAGTTTCCACGGTTTTGGGAGACATGAGTTGTGTTGCTTGGGCAGGCTATCTGTTTGTGCTTTGCTTCCACTGCGTATGTTTATTGTAAATTTGATTGCTCTTCAGGAAATGAGCATTCAACTGATTTTTTGTAGGAAAGCGCATAAAATCTCTTGCCTGTTGAAAACATACGTACAGTACATACCATACATGTAACAGGTCATCTGCCGAATAGGGAGGGGGCTGGGGGTCTGGCGCTGGTCGGAGGGGTTTGAGCCCAAATTCTAGGGAGGGGCTGAGCACTAAAAAAGCTTAAAAATCGCAATATTTCGGCTAAAAATCGTTAAAAATCGCTAAATAGAAAGAAGAAGGTGAAAACGTTAGATGTGTGCAAGGGCGTAGCTGGGAATCGAACCCAGCACCTTCGGATTTCCTTTGAAATTTGAGCTCAAATGCAGCTAAAAGTGCTGTTTTCGGGCAATTTTGGCAATTTTTGTTTCTGAAATTGTAAAAAATCTCCAAAATTTGATAAAGAATTGTGTTGCAATTCATTTCAAGGCAGAAATTTGATTATTGGATACCTAAACAGCACACTGTGGAGACAAACAAGCCGTTCAGAGAAATTTCTGATTGTTTCTGAGATTACGCATTACGCATACGCATTACGCAAAATACGCATTGGTTTTTGCAATGCGTATACGCAAACTCATACGCATTTGTAATTGGAATGCGTATACGCATACGCATACGCATACGCATTTGAAAAATCCGGTATTAAACAACAGTACGTCGTAGACACTACTGCTCACTCGACATCCGATTTATTCTGAGGTATGGTGGGCTCGTTGATTTTGCTCATCTTGTTTTTGAGTGTGCTGAGCGAAAATTGTCGCTTGAATCTTCTGAGGTAGCGTTGTCGAAATTTCTGTTGCCCTTTAATCTTTTTGTTTGTAGAGAGTGCATGCAAACAGGGTACAGCTCATCTTTTCGATGTTATCGTACCGCTGATCGCTTTTTTCCACGCTTTTTAGATCCGTCAAAAGCGTATTCAGGCGCACCACCTCTTTTTTTCCAAGTTCGTAATAATACTGACTTCCATTGAACAAATACGCCTGTACGATTTCTCGTCCCTTTCTGAATTTTTGCTGTAGAGTCATCTGCAAAAATGGAAAACGTTTGGTCACAGTAACAGTTTTGAGAACATTTTTGCCCTTGCTGCACTAACTTAGTGTACAGTAGGTTTGAACAACAACTTACATCTGCAACATTGGCGCCAGCTGCCATTCCTGACCAAGAACACCTGTATTTGTATGTAGAACAGTTGGACACACGTTTCGCGACCGATTCTAACTCGAACTGACTGAAGTCTCGGTTTGACCGCACTTAAAAAGCGGCTGAGTGGGTTTTCTTTTTAAATATCTTCGGACCGGTGCCCGATCTCATTCGCTCCTGTACTGGTGTTCGTAGTACATCCTTCGCTTGCTGCTCTTTCCCTCACTACAGTCTATCGTTGGAAAATGTCCAAGCGAATGAAAACCGATGAACGAGTGATGAAGTTGTTTGAAAAAACTGTCCAGGCTGATGTGGTAATACTGAGTTAAATTTTTGGACAGCGCGCGCCCGCCGTTCGCATCTGTCTGCCGTCAGTAGGAGTTGTTACAAAAAACTAAGCCTAATTCTAGTCAAACTGATAGACCATAAATGAACGAGAAGTCAAAATTGCATATGTGTGTGTGCATACAGTACATAAGACTGAAAAGTTGAATAGACTGCTGCATATGTGTGTCGGCCAGTATGTATGTACATATGTAGGTTGCAAATCCATTTAAACCATAAAAATTGAATTGTGCATGTATGTCAGTATTTTCAGAAAGCTGCCGAAGATGACCAGTTAGACGAGTTTGAAAGAATCGCAAACAGTGAACAAACGGTAATAATTTTGGTGCTCAGTGCATAAAAACGCAAAAAGTGGAACGGTTGCAGAAAGAAGCGGTTCATGGAGACAAGACTACTACTAAACGTCAACAAACAGGCTCGACTTCTGCTGTGTTCACTATCGGATGGTCGAAAAACACTGGCTACGTTCTCGGAGTACAATGGTACATCAGCAAACCGAAAAATGTTTCCTATTTCACCATCCAGGTCGGTTTCTTATCTAATATTAGGCATTGAGCTATTTTAAAATTTTTATAGGAATACTATCATAACGGAACACAGTATAAGACTGTGAACTTCGACAAGAGAGTAGCTCTTACTCCGCAAAACTTGGTGGCTCTGAAAAATCAGTTGCCTCAACTGATGAAGGAGTACTTCGCTGTCAAGGAAAAAGAGGATAGCAGAGCACTGTAACGGTGCTGAATATTGTGTGTGTCTAGTGCAAGCTATGCAAAATGAACCCGTTGAGTAAAAATTAGAAATGACTCTCATTCTGCTCTCATGCTGCTATCTGTTGAATCAGATTGATATCTCAAAACTCTATTTTGGTGTGCTTTAATTCTAAAACAAGGAAAACAACAGAAAATGGCCAATGTTTGTCAAGTAACGTTAGATGAATCCCATTGTGGCCGACCACTGGATGGAATGAAGAAAAAACATGACCATCAAAACCATTTTATGTATGTTTTATAAATTAGAATAAGATAAACTAGAATAAACACGTTTCTTGTAGATGTGTCATTTGCAAAACGGATAGACTGGCTTTTCAGAAAGATCTCTACTCACATTTTTATCGGTGAGCAGATTACTGTAAAAAGTGGTAAACAACAGACTGCAAACAACAGACTGTTACAGGCATGGAAGAAAAGCGTTGGTTCAGGTTGATAAACTGATGACTGCTGGAACCAGTGTAAGTGTTTACCGACTTTTGATGAATGTGTTTGTCTGATTACAGCTACTGTAGCCATAGAAAATCCGTTGCAGAAAACGCCCTTTGGAATTCGCTATGCAGAAAAAAGGCAGAAGAAAAGAAAAAGAAACGACCTCCTACCAAACTGATGAAGGCTGCGCAAAGGAAACGCGAAATGTTAAATAAATTCCCACCATTTAAGGTATGTTTTGTCCAGAAAATTCAGTGTATGATACAAGCCTCTCAAATATTAAATTGTAGCTGGGACCTGTTAAGCCTCCGGTTAAAACCAAAACTATAATAATCGACTCTGATGACACCGAATCGACTGTTCAGAAGGTAATTTACTTGTCAAAAACATTGGGAATTGGGAATACCTACTATGTTAACGCCGAACAGAAAGATCCCTGCTGCGAACAAAGATGTAGATAGATGTGGTTCCGAAAAAAACTAGACCGATGCCACTGTGTCAGGACCATGCTGAGAAACTAACCGCCGATCTGGTACACCAACAACTACGACCCAAATGTGTTTTTACTAATCAGTCATTGTAGCTGAAGCAAAATCGACAGTTGGCGCCACCGATTTCTCTGACACTCCCACAGCTAGCCCGACAATGACCACCACAGACCACACCAGCTGTTCCACCAGCGAATGGTAAGTAAGCAATGAAAATCTGGGTACAACAAATTATTAACTACTGCTGTATGTAGGTGACAAGAGACCTGAGCAGAAAATGTTAACCAGATCCCGTGTTCAATCGTCTCCCTCTTCGGACGCTAAGCTGCACAAAACCGTGGACAAAAAGACATCAGTGAACAACAGCGACAATGTGAAAAAAACTTGTGTCGGCATCAGCAACTCGAGTTCAAAGGGTGGTGTCGATGATAGCGAAAAATCGGTTGGGAGGAGATGAACACTGCCAATGGTGAACAAGAGCAACTCTTCCACAATGACCGATTCCGCCCACACTCTTAAGGTCAGTAGTAACAGCGGCACCAATATAAATTTGTGTCAAAACGTGTTTAGAAACCATCCGATTTCCCACCGACCGTAACCATCACCATTCTGCTGGAATGCATCACTCCAACGCTGGAGGTGTGTATTGTAGTTTAAACCTTGTCTACCGAATTTTACTACTGGTACCATATTGCAGCATATCGATGAACACCTGAAAATGATGGCCATAAGAAACGAACGGGCAGCGACAGACAATCAACAATGGCAACAACTAGTGGAAGAACAGATGCATAGACAGCTAAAAGAACCTTGCGACACAAACAGAAAGGAGGAGGAGGAGGAGGAGGAGGAGGAGGAGGAGGAGGAGGAGGAGGAGGAGGAGGAGGAGGAGGAGGAGGAGGAGGAGGAGGAGGAGGAGGAGGAGGAGGAGGAGGAGGAGGAGGAGGAGGAGGAGGAGGAGGAGGAGGAGGAGGAGGAGGAGGAGGAGGAGGAGGAGGAGGAGGAGGAGGAGGAGGAGGAGGAGGAGGAGGAGGAGGAGGACAACATTGACAACAGCAGCGACAGCACCAGCGGTAGCGGTGGCAGTAGCAGCAGTGACGAAGAGCAAGAGGAGAAAGAGGAGGAGGGGCAGGAGAAAGAGAGAAAGAGTGAAGAAAAGGACAGTGGCAGAGGTTTAGCAAAGTTGCAACACTATGTAAGCATGTTTAACCCTACCCTGTAAACCCTGTAAAAATTAATGATAGTATAACCCTGTAAAAATTACCAGGTTTTTCCATATAAACATTCCTCGAAATAGTGGTCCCCTTCTTCGAAATGGTGGACGTTTATTCAGATAAGACATTTTGTACTGGAAGAGATCGAAATATGATGAAGAATAGGTTAAAACCTCAAAAATTGGGTCGAAAAACATGTGCTTCACAAAAGAAACATGCTTCTATATCAGGTTTCGATGAAAATCAGTGCAGAAATTTCAAATCACGGACAGATAGCACTCAGCCAGAGACCGCCTGTCATTTCCAAATAAACGCCCATGTACAGTACTTTCCAAATAGCCGCCCCCTGGACGCTTATTTAGATTAGAATTGAGTGTGAAAACTAAATAAACGCCCATGGACGTTTTATGGAAAAAACCTGGTACATACAGTATGTAGTAGCAGCAGCAGATATTTGTTCGGTTTTGGTTTCAGCTGTAAATACGTTTATTTCTCTCTCTTATTGACTGTGTTCTCTCTTATTAACTGTGTTCTCTTTTGACCATATATCTCCGAAAAATCATAAAATGTTATTCCCCAACTTTAACCAACTATGTACGAACAGATTGATTGATTGATTGACTGTCCGACTAACTGACTAGCTAAGCGACCAAATGACCTATTAAAATATAAAAGGACGCTCATTCGGTCGGAAAGTCATTGGTTGGGTTGTCCCAATCGTAGAACTGTCTTCTCTTAACATCTGCACGGTTCGGTTACAACATGTCTGAAAAGGATGAAGCTCTGCTAGGGTGTCAACAGCAGCAGCAGCAGCAGCACCAACTACCAGAGAGTGTTGTTTCGGATGCCTCGGTACCAGGCTGAACTAATAATAACTGATGCCGTATAAACATTTTCGGTAGAAAAATGAAACCCTAACGTTTAGCCAAATTGTGTTTTATATACTTTATTTTCACCATTTCTCAACAGTTTTCCAGACCAGATTACCGCTGTTTCTATCATTAAGACGACTATAACGTGCAGTTGCCTTAGTTGAGCAAAATTCTGGAAGTAAATTCTAGATGCGCATGACATGAAGCCTGTCTCCAAATACTACTGTATGTATGTAATTAGCCTAGTACACATAGTACGTACAACACTCTCCAATACTAATGCAGATGGAATCTACACAACCTGACTGCGAAATTAGAAGTGTACAAACCGGAAGAGATGTATGAAAGCGTGCAGCAGTCGGACTCACTTATTTCCCAAGGTGCGCTAAACGTTCCCAGCGCTACAGAAACAGTTGCCACCGAAAATGATGCAGCAGCAGCAGCGCTACCCGACGAAACTTGGTGGTGGGAACCGACCGAAGCCGAATATGAAGATGCGTTAGTCATGCAGGGTGAACTGACCAAATGGCTAAGAGAACAAGAAGGCACCAACACTGAGACTGATGTCGTTGACCAGTTGGTAACGATGGTGTTGGAGTGTGAACGTGAACAAAACATGTAAACAGTCAGTCGGTTGGTTGGTGTGATTTTGGTATGAATTTAGGAAAAGGTTTACCAGAATATTGCAGTAAAAAGGTTTTGACTTCGATAACTGTTGGGAATTTGATTTGATACGGTGTTGCTTGATTTAGTTCTAATGCAATTTGGTGTCACTACTGTACATACAAATAGTACTGTGTTCTTCTGGATATAAAACCAGTAAATGCTAACTTTACTGACAGCACTTGATGGATTGGTGAGCGCGACGACCTACTGACCTATTAAATAGTTTAAAACCCCGCCTGCTCGTTGGGAAAGTCATTGGCTGGGTTGTTCCAATCATCGGATTGTTGCTGCAACAGACCTGCGCTTTTCGACCGGTACCAGTGGCTGCTAACTTCCTTTCTAAACTACAGGTACTGCTTCTACTGAGAGAAAGATTTTGTTTTGCGTTAAGGCTGCGCGCGCTGAATAGTTGCAGGTTGAGTAAAGGACAAAAAACTAAAAGGATTTTTTACTCTCGGTTCTCGCGATATGACAGTAACATTTTGCGCAATCTACTGTTGTACAATTCCGTACTGCCCAGTCTAGTCTCACTCAACAGTTTTACGAATTCACGCACACCAGTAGGATAGTGGTCGCCATGCTGTTGCTGACATTCCCCCACCACAATTCTACTAATGTAATACAGTATGTCTCTGAGATTGCTGTTCTTCACATGTTGACAACGCTGTTCCTCTGATTGCGCCACCAATATTTCTCCTGTCTGCGAGTTGTAGCCGAACTTTTGACCATACAGCAAAATCTGCATGATTCGTTCGGCTAAATCCCGGCTATGCATCACGCCGTTGCCGTCGGAGGCCAGCGAATCTATGATCTCACATATTTCCGTGACTTCGATGTTAGGCTTAGGCTTTTCCTCATTGATGACGGTTCCATTGGTGGGGGAAGGAGAATGTTGATGTCGGTGTTTGTTGAGTTGATCTTTCATTTCTTCAAATTGAGCCCACTCCACGGCTATGTATTCCACGAATAGCGCCATCGATCGTAATTTTATTAGTTGTAGCCGAGAATTATGTTCAACAACGGTTTCAGATTGGACTTGTGAGAGCGAAAGAAGTGCACAGGTCGTTTAGACTTGAGGAAACCGAGGACAATTCTATGCTTTTTGGATGTAATCGACACTTCCTCTTCAGTCAAAGGTAGTCTGACAATTTCTTCTTGTTGTTGTTGTTGCCGCCACCGCTTCTTGTTACCCTCCACCAGTGGTACAGCAGTAGCCAGTTGGCGAAAGCCAAAGCGCGCTAATTTCAGCCACCCATCATAGTGCGTAGAAGTAGTGCATAGGATATAGCTTTGAATGGTTGCCAATTGGCGATCTTCACTGAGCAATAATTTAAAGACCAGTAGGGGTGTGGTTATTCCACCGCCGGTGTTAATGCCGGCGCTCATCTAGGACTGTAGAGTAACTTCCGTTGCTGTTGCTGATCCTCTTCCTCCTCCTGTTGGTAGGTGGCCGACTGCTGTAGTTGTCGCTTTTCTGGGAACAGACCGGTCTTGAGGCGAAACGAATCGGTTTTGACAGCTTGGTTAGAACAGTCGACTATTAAATAGTCGTGCTCCAGTTTGCAGAAAACACGCCTCGCCACACTAGCCAAAAATCTTTGATAATGTGGAAATCGCGCTCTCTGTATCGTAGTAATATCCAGAGTGGAAGCCGTACTGGGCCATTAGTTTTTGCAATGCGTATACGCAAACTCATACGCATTTGTAATTGGAATGCATATACGCATACGCATACCTATAGGCATTTGAAGAATCCTGTATTAAACAACACTAGTGGCCTGTTATCAGAGATTATTTTGGCTGGATTGCCAAAGTGCGCGAAAATCTCTCTCAGCCAGTGAATGACCCTGCCAGAAGTACACTACCGCCCACCTACAGAGTCACATATGCCATACATATGCACATGTGTGTAATGTGCGCCCTATGTTGAGGGATAGACAATAAACACGCGTATTTGTTTAGGTAAGTGCCAAAAGTCGGATAATCTTTCCGTATGCCACATGTCATCAGTCATATGGCACACACGGGTGTGTGACAGAAGTGTGTGTGAGTATGTGTGAGGAGGCCACTGCTACACATGTTGGTCTCCTTACCAGAAGTGCGCCTGTCCATCGGCCTGTGGTGTCGGAGTTTATAGCAGAGCTGTGGAGTGTAGCAGGCCCTGGCCTTGCCTCCCGCGTCATGCCACAAAAGTCAGCACTGGATGCTCGGTCAAATTACCATAAAACTTCTACTAACTAGAGCGCATAAATTCTGACACCACTAGCATAGCGCCCTTTTATTGTCAGTCCGAAAATATCAACACAAAGCTCTAATAGTAATGCCGTTCTAACGAAGCTGTGCATTGCATACTGGTCTCTAAAACATACTCGAATAATAGTGCAGCTCTATTTCGAAGTTTATTAGAAAGTTTAACGATAATTGTGACCCCCCAACCACCTGAGAGCTGGGACCTCAATCTATCGAGTATTGAGTGAGTGGGCGCATCTCAAACAATTAATTGGCCGATTGGCAAGCAGTAAACAATTAGCACACACGCCTATGTCAGGCTCCCATATGTCTGCACATGTCTGCTTTCAAAACTTATAAGCGTCTAGGTCACACACGTGTGACACACATATGCATATGTGACTCTGTAGGCCGCGTCGTTGGCTCAGTGGGTAGCTTGCTGCCTCTGAGTCACGGCGGCCCCTGCATTCCCGAGTGGTTGTAGTGATTCATCCTCTCGGCACAGCAAGTTTCTTGCTGCAAAGAGTTGGTCATCGGCACAACGCTCCACCTAGGCCACCGAACACTGGTTACAGTGAGTAGGTAAAATGGGAACCAACTGGATCTGCCGTTGCACCAAAAGCCGCTCCAAAAAAACATGCCGCGTTGGAGGGAAGATCAACGATGTCAGGAGCTGTCTGAGACTGTCATATAAGTTTATAATATGTTTGAGATAGGGCTAGATAGGAATGCGTGCGGGCCAATCTGGCTTACAGAAACAACTTCAGCTCTATCCTACATAACTCTGCCCTGCAGCCTTTTGCTTCAAGATCGGATAGCCAAGTGGTACAATAAATTAACTTACAGCAGGGCGTTGCTTAGCTTGGCGGGACGGCTTGACAGTGGCACATCTGGCACCTTCTGGAGCCTTGACAACGCATCTGCCATGTAGTTTTTCCGTCCAGCCACGAATTCAACTGTGTAGTCAAAAACATTGAGGCGATGGACCCAACGTTTGAACTTCTGAGATCGCCATTGGTTGGCCTGTTGATGCAGCAAAGCTTGCAGAGCCTGGTGGTCTGTGCGTAGTGCGAAGTGACTGCCAAGTAGGTACTTCTCCCAGTGTTCACAGAAGAACATGGCAGCAAACGCTTCCCTTTCTGTGGTGTCCCAACGCCATTTGGTGGGGTCCAGCGTGTGGTGTCCAAATGCCACTGGGTACTCCTGGCCGCAGTGCACTTGAGACAGCATTCCACCAATACCATAAGCAGAGGCGTCTGTAGTCATGATGGTGGGTTTCTCCGGATCGAACATCTTCAGTTTGAGTCCTCTTTTGTCACAAATCAGTGATTTGAGCCGATCGAATGCAGCTTGCTCAGGCTGCTCCCACTTGAATTTCGTGTCTGCTCTGGTGAGTACACGAGGTGGTTCTGAGGCGTCGGTCAGGCTAGGAACGAACTTGCTCAGGTAGTTGATCGCACCCAAAAAACTTTGGACATCAGACTTGTTCTGGGGCCATTCCATGTTCTGAATTGAGTCCAACTTGTGTGGGTCCGGTCTGACACATCCATTGGCGATTACATGGCCCAGATAAGAGATGATAGGTGAGGCGACTGTGCACTTGCTGAGGTTCAGTTGGAGATTTTTTGCATCCAACTTCTGTTGAACCAGCTGTAGAGTGCAGTCATGCTCCTCCCGATTCCTTCCATAGACAATGATGTCATCTATGTAGGGTTGGCATCCAGGAATCCCAGCAAGCGTTTCATGAACCAGCTTCTGGAAAACCGCTGCAGAATCCTTAAGAGTCGGTCCACGAAAAAATCAAACATTAGTCTGTACAGCTCATTTTTCATAATCACCGCACAGATGTGAAACTTTCAGCGATTGTAGACCATGAAAAGAAATGAAAAAGTTTGCCATCCTATTTTCTCTAGCTGCATTTGAACCCAAGTTATGGACCCTCGAAAATCGGGATTTTGGCACACTCCAGTGGCACCACCATAACTTTGAACGGCTGCGGTTCACTAGTCTGTGGACCAAATGTTATCAGTTATAGCTCGATAGAAAGACCATTTCAAGTACTTTTAACCGCTTCTATCAGATTTTCAAAAAATTGGTGTGATCTTGTGCAATTCGCCGTAAACTTTAACAGGCCATATCTTAAAATTCAACATGATATCTCAAAAAGTGACTATGATAATCGGAATCTCCGTTCTTTTGTGCGTCTAACGGTACCAACCATATTCATATGGAGTTGCAATCTGACAGTCAAACGATCAGTTGAAAGTAGGGTGGTCGGACACTCAAAACCCGGGTTTTTTGCGCTTTTCGGTCACCTACCAAAATTTGAACAGCTGCCGTTCACTAGTCTGTTGACCAAATGTTATCAGTTATGGCTCGTTAGAAAGGCCATTTCAAGTAGTGTCAACTGCTTTTACCCGTTTTTCAAAAGATTGGACTGATCTGGTGCAATCGGCCCTAAAATTTAACAGGCCATATCTCAAACTTGACCATGGTATCTTAAAAAGTGACTATCATATTCGGAATCTCTGTTCTTTTGTACATCTAACGGTACCAAACATTTTTATATAGAATTGCAATCTGACAGTCAAACGATCAGTTGAAGGTAGGGTGGTCGGACACTTTCAAAAATCCGTTTTTTTTGCGCTTTTCGGTCACCCACCAAATTTTGAACGGCTGCCGTTCACTAGTCTGTTGACCAAATGTTATCAGTTATGGATGGCTCGTTAGAAAGATCATTTCAAGTAGTGTCAAGTGCTGTTACCAGTTTTTCAAAAGATTGGATTGATCTGGTGCAATCGGCCCTAAACTTTAACAGGCCATATCTCAAACTTAAACATGGTATCTTAAAAAGTGACTATCATATTCGGAATCGCCGTTCTTTTGTGCACCTAACGGTACCAACCATTTTTATATAGAATTGCAATCTGACAGTCAAACAATCAGTTGAAGGTAGGGTGGTCGGACACTTTCAAAAATCGAGTTTCGGTCACCCACCAAAATTTTGTCTAGCTGTCATTCACTATTCTGTCGGCCAATTATTACCAGTTATGGCTCATTTGAAAACTAATGTGACATATTCTATGACGGTTTTGTTACTGGTCAAAAGTTTTTGAGGCATTATGTGCAATTTGTCCTGGACTTTGGTGAGTCATATCTCAAAAGCGAATTATTTGCTAAAGTAGCTGGAAGCAGATTCGGAGTCTCCGTTCGTTTCTGCGTCTAACGGTAACATTCGTCAAAAATATTTCCGATGGAATGGCGAATGACAGCTAGACAAACTTTGGTGGCTGACCGAAAAGCTACAAAAACCTGGTTTTTGAAAGTGTTTGACCACCCTACCTTCAACTGATCGTTTGACTATCAAAGTGCAAGTCCATATAAATCTGGTTGATACCGTTAGACGCAGAAACGGATGGAGACTCGAATCTGCTTTCAGCTGCTTTCGAAAATAATTCGCTTTTGAGATACAACTCACCAAAGTCCAGGACAAATTGCACATAATGCCTCAAAAATTTTTGACCAGCAACAAAACCATCATAGAATACGTCACATTAGTTTTCGAATGAGCCATAACTGATAACATTTGGTCAACAGACTAGTGAACGGCAGCCGTTCAAAGTTTGGCGGGTGACCGAAAAGCGCAAAAAACCGGATTTTTGAAACTGTCCGACCACCATACTTTCTTCAACTGATCGTGGACTGTCAGATTGCAACTCCAGATAAATATGGTTGGTACCGTTAGACGCAGAAAAGAACGGAGATTCCGAATATGATAGTCGCTTTTTGAGATACTATGTTCAAGTTTGAGATATGGCCTGCTAAAGTTTAGGGCCGATTGCACCAGATCAATCCAATCTTTTGAAAAACTGGCAGGATCCCTAGAAACTACTTGAAATGGCCTTTCTAACAAACCATCACTGATAGCATTTGGTCAACAGACTAGTGAACGGCAGCCATTCAAAGTTTGGTGGGTGACCGAAAAGCGCAAAAAAAACGGAATTTTTGAAAGTGTTCGACCACCCTACATTCAACTGATCGTTTGATTGTCAGATTGCAACTCCATATAAATATGGTTGATACCGTTCGACGCAGAAAAGAACGGAGATTCCGAATATGATAGTCACTTTTTGAGATACCATGTTCAATTTTAAGATATGGCCTGTTAAAGTTTACGGCGAATTTCACAAGATCAGACCAATTTTTTTAAAAATCTGACAGAAGCGCTTGAAACTACTTGAAATGGTATTTCTAACGAACCATAACTGATAAAATTTGGTCCACAGACTAGTAAACCGCAGCCGTTCAAATTTAGGGTGCTGCCACTGGAGAGTGCCAAAATCCCGATTTTCGAGGGTCCATAACTTGGGTTCAAATGCAGCTAGAGAAAATCGGATGGCAAACTTTTTCATTTCATTTCAAGGTCTACAATCGCTGAAAGTTTCACATCTGTGCGGTGATTTTGAAAAATGAGCTGTACAGAGCTCTTCGCGTCAATGTTCGATTTTTTCGTGGACCGACTCTTAAATGGTTTATAAACAAACATACTGTACTAATATACAGTAACTTTCTAGATGACACAACCAGAGGCCGGCGGGGCTACGGTATTCGTTGAGGAAAGAGCTGCAGTATTTCCTTCGCAGGTAATAATGCGCGTTTTAGTATTTTGTCTAAATCTAATCTGCGCATTCTAGCACGACGCGCTGTTCTGGTACAACCTGCACCGGAACGGGGAGATGGGGACATGAGAACAAGACATGCCGCATGCTCCGGTGTTGTCCGGAACTAAGTGGGTGGCCAATAAGTGGATCCATGAGAGGGGACAGGAACGCAGAAGGCCGTGTGGTCTGACTGAGGAAGTGGGGGAGAGTTTTGTTGGGCAGCTGTAGGTGGACAATCATTATGACAATCGGTTTATTGCAGTTTTATGATTGTTTTCTCTGTGTGCTTGGCTGGTTGAATCTCTTTCTGGTGTATATTTCGAATTGAGACAATTTGAAAAGTTTTTTTTTTGATTTCTTCTGCAACTGTTTTACTATGTATCGTGTTTTTTGTCGTTTAGATCTATTTATGTTCTATGTGTCATTATTGTTTGGGGTCAAATTTGATGAAGTCAACACTGATGTTGGGTTAATTGAGATTTCCAGGCATGACCTTTTGCTCTCCGGTTTGGCTCAGATTTTGCGGTATGTGAAAAGCATCTGGAAGGGTTTGAATATTACATTGAAACTATATTGTGGAGGACAACTCCCCGATTTTTTTGACAATTTTTCACATCACCAGCCCTGGTAGAAACAAACAATTTTTCCGTTGTGCTTACCTGAATGGAAAATTTTAGAAACGCTTTTGTGAGCTCAATTATTAGCCATTTGTTCTGTAAATTGGTCTGAGAGTTTCTTTTTTAGAAACTGTAGTGACTGACAAATTTACAGGAGAAAATGTCGTATTTGAAGAGAAATAGTTGTTCGAAGTTTTCCGTTCAGGTGAGCTGAACGGAAAATCGTTTGTTTTCTACCGGTGGCTGACGTAAAAAATCCACTGTTTGAACCTGTTCTGCCAGAAAGTTTAGTTTAGGGTTTATCGGTCATACATAGATTGATTACGATCTAACTTTGTTAAAGATTAGATTCTAGACGTTCTAGATTAAATTTGATGACTGCTAATTAGGTCGTTTCAGTTCAGAAGACAAACTCATGACTATGCTAGTGGACTAGGACTTTGCCAGGATAGACTAGAGTAAATGCAATAATAATTGTGCCAAAAATCGTTTAATTTAGTCTTAGTGCTTAATTGACGAATGACCATGCCATTGACTTTTTGCCAACAAACGTATGACTATTTTTTACTTATACATCTGTCTGGATCGACGCATTATTATCCAAGTCAATCTCCAGTTTCTGTAATTTGCTCCCACTCAGCGGTAACGAATTTTTCTTTGGACACGTCTATATCCTTAACATGGCAAAAACACTAATTGAGAGCAAAAAACCTAGAGACAGGTAGGCGTCCGGCGCAGTGCAGCTGAATCTTTTCTTGATCCATCTGAAGTTTCTGTCAAGATGTATTCTCAAAGAATATTTCTCTGGGTTTGTTTGCTTCACAATATCTACTCGAGGTGGTTTACGTGAGTTTTTGTTGCAAATACAAAATTCTTAATCTTTTTCCATGGTCAATTTTTAGACAGTCAATCTAAAAGATTTATAATGCTGACCTCACCAAAACCTGCATTGGCAGTAACTGTAAAGAATCGGAAGGAGAACCAGTATGTGGTCTGGTGTCCTGGAACAGGTCTGATTATGGGCATAAAGTCAGTCAGAAATAAAAAGATTCATCCTGTACCCTCGACTTGAAATGAGACTGAATCACAAGAAACAACAAAATTGTGTGTGCTGCTGAGACAATAAGCTGAAACTGATATTTCTGAGAAGAATGTAATGACTGAAAAAATTTGATATGATACATAAATTTTGTTTTGATCCGGTCTTTGCTCTTTTAATGAACAACCGTAGAAGGAAGGAATCAATTGTAGTTACTCTCTGGTAACTCTGTATTACTGTTAGACTATAGGTAGCGATGTGCTAATAGTCTGTGTGTACGTGCCTTTTATCTACGTACAGAATGTTCTGGAAAAGGTCAGTCCTCTCTCTCTTATCTCTTACCCGGACTTGTTTTTTCTGGAACGTTCTATGGCCGTATACTCAAGGAACCCGCTCTGCAGTGTTCTCTATGAGCTTCCATGAGCTTACTCTCGTGTGCTACCCACTCCCTAGCCCTGCTTCTTCGTTGTTATTGGTTGTTACTGTTATTGGGCGATCGTTCCCAATAAACCCTTGTTTGGAATCCTGTTGTATCACCTCCCACTCGGCCCACGAATACAACAGAGATCTTCTGGCGATGCGGTGAACCTTGGTCCCTGGACGCTGGTGAATTCTGGACAT